>JAODAL010051636.1:0-26550 GCA_025379985.1 Phyllomedusa bahiana | reverse complement strand
AAAGGGTTTAAATTTAAAGTTTTCTCTTGTTGTGTTCCCTTTAAAATACATCCCCATTGTAACCCTTTTACAAAGCTGGAAATTTTTTTGGTTTGCTCATTTCTTTGGCGAAATTTTTAGTTTCCGGGGGTTTTTAAGCATTGTTCTGCTTTTTGTGGCCCCCTTAAAAAAAAAATTTCTGTTTCCCCGCCAAAGAAGCAATTTTTTGCCTGTAAGCTTTAACCCATGCCCAAAAAGGTTAATTAACCTGTTTGGGGTTTGGCTTTTTTTCCCAGTAAAATAAAATTTTTTTTTAAACACCGAACAAGAAAATTTTTTCCTAGCATTTGTGGAGCGCAATTTATATCCGGGGGTTCCCCAAAGCTTCTTGGGTGGGTTTCATTTGGATTTCAAATACAGGGGGGGTTTTTTTTATCAAAAAAGGGATATCTCAATAAACCCAATGTTGTACTTTTTTAGAACAAACAGTATTTTCAAGAGAGAGGGGGCAGGCTTTTTCCCCCCTGCGATGGCAGTGGCACAAAAAACCTCCGGGGGGGGGCAGGCCCAGGTCGCAGTCACAGCAAGGGGAAGGGTCGCACCCGGGGTTTTCCATTTAAGTGAGGCCAAACTGCCGCTGTCATTTAGCAGCCGTGTGTTTTTCAGAAACCCCCAAATTTGGTTCTTGTTGGGTTTTGACTAGGTCATCCATTTCCCTCCCAGAGGGGAAAATCAAAAAAACCCCCCAGCTAAGATTCGGGGGGAACGTCAGACAAAAACCCTTTAATTTTGGCATGGCCCGGGAGGGGTAAAGCGGCCCCCCCTTTCCCGGGCAACCCGCCTCTGTCCCATCCGGTTCCCACGCCGAGCTCTACTATGGGGCCCCCGGGGGGCCTCAGCCCCAAACATAAAGCGGGGAAATGAACAATTTGAGGGGGGCCCAGTCAGCAGCTATTTTGGCAGCGAAAAAATTTGGGCCCAAATACCCCCTCCCTTCTTGCTTTAGGGGGCAAAGTATTGATGTGGAGAGGGGCATGGGGGGGGTCATTTGTGGGGGGGTCAGCCTCTCCCCAAAACCAAAGACCGGGGTTTAAAGGACGCAGTGAGATGAAACAAAATAGATTTTTGATGTAGCCGACCGCATTGGGAAACCCGGGGGTGAACAAGGGCTTCCCATCATCGTCGGGAGAAGGGGGGTCAGTTTGGGCGGGGAAGGTAGCGGTGCAGCCACAAGGGGGTTTGTGGGGGGCCTTTGAGTCCAGCGGGGTTGGGGCACCCGGTGGGGTTTCAGGACCAAGGGGCCACAGGGTGGGAAAAACCCCACTTCGCGGGGTCAAGAAAGAAAGGGGCACAGGGGCTCAGCGAGGCAGCGGGCCATAGTCACTCAGTGCGGAGCTTTTTGGGGGGAAAAATTCACTATCGGGGGTTGGGGCCCAGTTTCTTTGCTAAACACCGAGGACCCGGGAAATGGGAAATTTGGAAAGAATTGGGGGGCAGAAATGAACTTTGGAAAAGGGACCCTAACTTTTTGGCACAAGGGCCCCCTGCGTAAAACACATCCCGCTTTACCACCCGGGGGGGCCCTGGAAGAAACGGGCCCTCATTGGGGTTTCCCCATCCCCCCCGCTGCAGCAGCAGCAGCGGCCAGTTGCACGCAGCCATTGCAGCCATCAACGCTCCCCCAAACCTTTGGGCAAAGGGAGCTTTTTTCTCTTTTTCCCCATCATCCCCCGACCCAGAGCTCCTGCTCCTCGCAAATCTTTTCCCCCACAGTCGTTCACGGGGGGAAGATTCCCAATAGAAAACAACGGGTTTTTCCTTTCCAACCATCTAAGGTGCAGCGGGGTTGACCGTGGCTCCTGCCCCAAGTTGTTGGACGCGTTTCCCCCCTTTTCCCAAAATTGGGTGGACTTTTTGCACCTTTCCCAGAGAACTAATGGCTTGGCCCCCCCGGGAGAGGGAAAGATTTCCCCAACCATTAAATTTTTTTTCCCAAAAAGGGGCAGTCCCGGGCACTTTTAAATTTTGTAGAAAAAAGGGGGGCCCAGCCCTTTGGCTTATGGGTTTTTTCCAAGGTGCAGGGCAGCGGGGACTCGGACTGTAATTTCCGTTCGGGGCCAGTATATTTCCTTTAGGGGCCCATTGGGTGAATGTGCTTCCTGTCCAGGAACACCAACAACTTGGACGGGAGACGCCGTTTTTCTCCTCCACGTTGCCCAAACTGCTGAAACCTGCGCAAATGTCCGCCTCCTCCTCCCCCCAACCCCCACCACCAGTCAGCCTCCAAAAGGTACTGCATCATCATACCAAATGTTTTGGGGCCCAAACAGGGGTGTCACCCCATTTTTCACCCGGTTGCCTCGGCGAACGAAGTCACACAGGGGGGGAACTGCCCCGGGGTCATGCAGCAAGAAATCGATGTGTGGCTTCCCCACCCCAACTGAAAAATCGGAACCATGGTGGGGAAAAATGGGGGGAACCATGGTGTCCGTCCCGGAAACCGGGAGGAGGGATGGCCCAAAGGCCCCCCTGCATGGCGCATGTTTTCCCAATCTGGTTGTGAAAAGGTTCCTGAATTCTTCCCCCGAACTTTAGAAGATTCTGAAAAAGGCCAGGAAAAATGTGCATGCACTTTATCCATTCCTAAAAGCCAGGGAAAACCCCCTCGGGTTGCAGCGGCAGAACCCGGCCCCCCCCCAAAAACACCTGAAATTTCCCCATGGGTTTTAAACCCGTTGGAATTTTCCCGCCCCACATGTTGGACCGACTGTATGAACAGAGAAAGGGCCCTTACGATTTTTTGTTTTATCCAGGCGGGGGCGGGAGTATTCCCCTATGTAAATTTGATGTCACCCAGTGGGCAGCCATGCGTTTACACCTGCCTTTTTTGAGGCCATTCGAGGAGGCGACGTTATTTTCAGTCGCCCCGGACTCAGGGTGAATAACCTCATTTCCCCTGCTTCCTGTCCTGGAACCCGATGGGTGGAAAAAAACTTTCCCGGGCAGGGGACTGGAGAAGGGGACGGGTACATCTTGCAGAAAATGAGTCCGGTTTGGGGGCTGAAATGGAAAGGGGGAGGGAAGGAGGAGGAGGACATTTTGGAGGGAAAAAGGGGATTGTCTGGGGAAATGAGTTGGGTTTTTACCCCGGTGAACAAAAGGGGTAGGAACAGGACAAACTGGAGGAGGGGAGATGGAGATTTAGGAAAAAATGAAGGGGAGGTGACCCCAAACACCGTGGCAGTTTACGTGGGGGATGGAGTCCCGGGGGAACCCCTTTGGGGTCACTTTTGCAGATGGCCCCAACAAGCTGATTTGCCCGGCAGTGAAAAAGCCGAATAGTCCCCCATCCGGCAATTGGGATTACTTCTTTGGGTCTCCCCCCCCAATTTTGGCCCCGCTACCGTTTTCCAAAAAAGGGGGGCCCTTTTCCCCGCTGCTGAGAGGGGGAAAAAAACTTCCCAAAAACTATAGGGAAATCCTCCTATTCCAGTTTGGGCCCCTGGTATGTCGGGATGTCACCCTCTGACCCGTCTTTACCGGGGGGTTTCTTTTAGCAAACCCCGTACTACTGCCCGCGGTGCTGGGGGGGGATGGGGGGTTTTGGGGCAGTCCACTCCCCCTTTAAAAGCAAAAACCCAAGTTGGATTTTTACTGCTGAGTAGTTTTCCCTTTACACGCCCAGTGAGGGGGCAATTGCCCGCAGCAGCAGCAGCAGGAAACCCGAACCAACAGGTCGTGCCTACTTGGACAGCACTTCCACCCCAGTTAGAAGATCCGCTGGACTACTGGGCCCGCCAAACGGGTTTGTGGCCGCAAAATTGTCCCAGTTTTTGCAGTTTGGGGAAGCTGTTTTCCCGGCCCCGGCCCGTATGTGGCATCGAGGGGTGTTCAGTGGGGGCGGGGGGCCCTCATTACCCCCCAAAAGAACCCCCTTGTCCATGGGGAAAAGGGGGAACAATGACCTTTGTCCCAAAATGAAACAGGATGGATCGGCCAGGATTTCCACACACCAAAGCCTTAGGCGTTAACCACATCAGAGATGAAGCCTCACCCCCAAAAAATGAGAAAAAGAGCTGGTTCAAAAATACCTGCCTCAACCATGATTCTGATGCCCCCACCCACCTTTATGCCACAAAATCTCTGCAGTTTCCCCCATCTGCCACCAACCATCTTTACCAGGGGGTGGTATTGCCACCTTTCCCCCACACCGTCATTGTGCCACTCCCATGACCCCCCATCTGCTGCTGCTGTTGCTGGTGCCCGTGGAAAATCCCCACTTTTGTCATTGTTCCACCTCTGCCTCATGCTGCTGCTGGGTGTTGTTTTGGGGCTGCGGTCACCCCCCCCTTTGGGCATTGTGCCATTCTTGACCTCATGCTGTTCCCCCCTGCCCCGTCACCCCCCCACTCTTTTGTCATTGTGCCACTCAGTGGCCCCACCCTGTTTTTGCCAACCTCCCCGAATGTATTGTGCCACGCCTGAAACTCCCTGTTGCTGCACCCCTGGGCCTCCACACGGGTCATTGGGCCACTCTGTGGGGCCCACTCCCCGTTTTTGTCACCTCCAGAATGTCATTGTTTCCACCCGTCTGGCCCTCATGCTGCTGGCCGTGACCTCCACACTGTGTCATTGTGCCACTCTGTTGGGCCCACTTCCCGTTTTTGCCCCCTTTAGAATGTCATTTGGGGCCACTGGGCTGACCTCCAAAGCTGCTGCTGCTGGACCTCCACACCTTTTTGTAAATTTTGCCACTCGTGGCCTACTTCATTTTTTGGGACCTCCAGGGAAAGTCATTTGTCCCCTGTTTTGACCTCATGCTGCTGCTGCTGGGGACCTCCACACTGTTTTCATTGTGCCACTCTGTTTGGGCCCACTCCCGTTTTTGCCACCCTCCCAAAAAGCATTGTGCCCTGTCTGCCTCCATGCCTGCTGCTTTCCGTGACCTCCACAATTTTGTCATTGTGGCCCCTCTGTGGCCTACTTCCCGTTTTTTTTCCACCTCCAGAATTTTTATTGGGCCCCCTGTCTCACCCCATGCTGCTGCTGCCGGGGCCCCACACTGGGGTGATTTTTGCCACTCTGTGGCCCAAATCCTGTTTTGCCACCTCCAAATTCATTGGGGCCACTGCCCGACCTCATGCTGCTGCTGCCGTGACCTCCACACTGGTCTTTTTTCCACTCTGTGGGGTTTCTCCAGTTTTTTCCAAACCCCCAAAGCATTGGCCACGTCTGACATCATGCTGCTGCTGCCGTGACCCCCACCTGTGTCATTGTGCCAAATCTGTGGGGGGCCTTTCTCCTTTTTTTTTGCCACCTCCAGAATGTCATTTTGCCACTATTTTTGACCCCCATGCCCCTTGCTGCCCTTTTAAAACCCCCCCACTCTGTGTCATTGGCCACCTGTGGCCTACCCCCTGTTTTTGCCACCCCCAAAAATTTGGGCATTTTTGCCACTGTCTGACCTCATGCTGTGCTGTGGCTTTTGCCGTGCCCTCCAAAACCCTGTCATTGTGGCCCCTCTTGCCTCATGCTGTTGCTCCCCGCCGTCACCTCCAATTTTGTGGGCATTTGGCACCTTTTGGCCTACTCCTGTTTTTGGGCCCCCTCCAGAATGTAATTGTGCCCCCTCTTGACCTCATGCTGCTGCTGTTTGGGTTGCCCCTAACCTCCCACTCTGTCATTTTTCCATTCTGTGGGGCCCACTACCCGTTTTTTTCCCCCTCCAGAAAGTCTTGTGCCCCCTGCCCCGACCCCAGCTGCGTTGTGGCTTTGCTGTGCCCTCCCACTGTGTCATTGTGCCAACTTGTGGCCTAACTTTCCCGTTTTTTGCCACCTCCAAATGTCATTGTGCCACTGTTGACCTCAGCTTTCTTTCTGCCGGACCTCCACACTTTTGTCCCTTGTTTCCACTTTGTGGCCTACTCCAGTTTTTGCCCCCTCCAGAATGTCCCTTGTGCCCTGTTTTGACCCCATGCTGCGCTGCCGTGACCCCCCACACTGGGGTCATTGTGCCAACATGTGGCCTACTTTAGTTTTGGCCCACCCCCCAGAATGTCATTGGGCCACCGTCTCACCTCTGCTGCTGCTGCCGTGACCTCCCACACTGTGTGATTGTGCCACTCTGTGGCCTACTCCCGTTTTTGCCCCCCCAGAATGTCCCCCTTTTTCCACGGCCCGACCTCAAGGGTGCTGCTGCCCTTTAACCCCCCACTGTGTCATTGTTCCCCTCTGTGGTTTTACTCCAGTTTTTTGCCCCAAAACCCCCAAAAATGTCATTGTTTTCCCACTGTCTGACATCATGCTTTCTGTGCCCTGACCTCCACTCTGTTTTCCTTTTTGCCAAATTTTGTGGGCCCCACTCCCAATTTTTTCCACCCCCAGAACGTCATTGTGCCACTGCCTGACCTCATGCTGCTGCTGCCGAGACCTCCACACTGTGCCATTGTGCCCCTCTTTGGCCCTACTCCAGTTTTTGCCTACCTCCAAAAGTCATTGTGCCCCCTGCCTGACCCCCTTGGGTGCTTTATGCCCCTGACCCTCCCCACCGTGTCTTGTGCCACCTGTGGGGCCTTTTCCAGTTTTTGTCACCCCCAGAAAGTCATTGTGCCTCTGTCTGACCCCATTTCGGGCTCCCTGACCCCCAACGTGTCATTTGCCACTCTGTGGCCTACTCCCGTTTTTGCCACCTCCAGAATTTGTCATTGGCCAAATGGGCTGAAACCCCACTGCTGCTTGGCTGTTGCCCTGCCCCCAACCCTTTTCATTGTGCCACTCTTTTCCCATGCTGTTTTCCCTTCCGTCACCTCCATTCTTGTTTATTTGTGCCACTCGGGGGCCTACTCCCCGTTTTTTTTACCCCCAAATGTAATTGTGACACTCTTTTGACCCTTAAAGGGAGCCTTTTCTGGTGGGGCCCCCCTTTTTTTTTGGTGCCGTCCTTCCCCAAATTTTGGGTTTAAAAAAATTTTTTTAAAAAATTTTTTTTTTCTACTGTTTTTTCCACCTCCAAAAATGTTTTTTGGGGGCACTGGGCCCGGGCCTCATGTGCTGCTGTGGCTGTGCTGTGCCCTCCAACTGTGTAAATTTTGCCACTCGTGGGCCCACTCCTGTTTTTTCCCCCCTCCCGAATGTCATAAATGCCACGGGCTACCTATGCGCGCTGGGCCCTGACCCCAAACTGTGTCATTGTGCCACTCTGGGGGCCACTTCCCGTTTTTTTTTTACATTTAAAATGTCATTGTGCCAAATCTCTGAAACCCCATGCTGCTGTGGCTTTCCGCCGGGCACCTCCCCACCCCTGTTACTGATGTTGCCACTGAGCTTCAGCTTGTTTTTTTTTCCAAACATTTTTCGGGCATTAAATTTAAACAGGGTACTTTTTCCCCTTGAGTTTTTTGGTCAGTTTTTTCCCTCTTTGGGGCCAGGGAAAATTTTTTTAAATGAAGTGATTGGGAAGAGCGGCGGCATTTATAAGCGGTTTTCATACTAAAAAGACAAAAATTTTATAAGACCAAAACCCAAACTCCCCCCTACATTTTTAAACATGGGGACAACGTTCTACAGCACTCGCAGGCTCTGTGCAGCCCGGAAAAAGCTGTTTTTTAAAACGATTTTTTCCCCGAAAATTTAACGAAACGAAAAAAATTTTTTTCGGAAAAATTTTGGTGAAAATACCCCAAAAGAATTTTTTAAAAATTCGCCCCATCCTAGTAATATATGGGTTGGGGAAAATCCCGGGGGTGTTATTTTAACTGGGTTTTGTGAAATTAAAAAAACCTTTTAGTAGTGTGGGTGGACAGCGAATCTGGGAAACTTTTAGTTGATTATCCTTATTAATTTTATGCTAAAATAAAATTTAAAGGGTTTTTTTAAAAAAAAGTTAAAGGCCAGCATTTTAAAATTCCCAGTATTGCTGAAGACATTTTCATTTCCATAAGAATTACAGTTGCTTGGTTTGGTGGTGGTTAAGTCCATTTAAGGTGACAAATGGCCTTTTCTGTGACGGTTGAGGTGAGGTCAGGTGGAAGTTGCAGGAAAGTTAGGTGGACCAATTTTAACTTATGGATTAGCTTTGCTAGTATGTCAGGCACGAACATGCCGCCCCATGGTTGCTGTCTCACAGGTTGCTATATGGCAGGCAGCTGTGAATCCCCAAAAAAAATTTACCCGACTCCTTGCTATGATTGTGATAATCATTTTGTATTAAATAAAGCTGCGGCCATGTAACACCAAAATTATGTGTTGTGTATTTTTTTTGGAAATAAAATTATATATAATTATATAAATATAATATATATATAAATTTTTATATAATATATATATATAAAATAAATTGTGACAGAGTGTCCTGGGCTGTCCCTAGAGGGAAGGTAATATGCCCAAGATTCCCCTTTTGTCAGGGAAAGAGCAACCAGAAAAGAAAGACAAGATCTAAAAGATCTCTTTGTACAGGGTTTTTGTAAAAACCCATTTTTCAAGGGCTTGGTTTGCTGCAGTGGGTTAGCGAGGGTGGGCCCACTCCACCTGGGCAGTCCGGGCTTGGCCGCTGATTAGGTTTAGGTTGGCTGCCCATATAAGGCAGGAGCTGCGAACACACTCTCTCACCCTGGGGCAGGTTATCTGCCAAGAACCTGTGGGAGCCCCCACTTGGGTACGAATATTTTGTGTTTTAGTGACGGTATTAGGGGGGGGGTGTATTAGGAGGGATACCTATTTTTAGTTTGAGCCGGCAGGGCCCCGGGTTTTTTTTGTTTTTTTTCTTTTGTCCCACATGTTTACAATAAAACTTCGCGGGCATTTAAAAAACAATTTCCTGTTGTTTGGATTTCTTTTTTCCCCTGGCCGTGCCCGTTACCAGGAGAGACCACCCTGTACCTAATCCCTTACAAGTGGTGGAGGATGCGTAAGCATTAATTTTTGGCACAAAAAAAGCAAAGGGACATTTAAAGGGGCCGGGGTCCATAATTTTTTTTACATCTAAAAATGGGGGATGAAATCAAAGCGATTTGAAAGCGGTGGCATCCAACAGGGGCTACCGGTCAGCAAAGGCTCCCAGATGCAGCAAAGAGTGCTGGGGAAACAAGCCGCACTGACAGCGCAACTCAGCTACACAGGAGGGCAAAAAAGCCGGGGCCCCAAAAGTTGTGTGCGCAACTTTGCCATGTCGCAGAGGGCCCCAGGTGTTCAGAAGCAATCATGCCTCCATAAGAGCCGCCTTTTTTTTTTACAAAAGAGCAGCGGTGGACGTGGAAGTTTACCTGACCACCTTTAAAAAGAACTCCGAACGGGGGAAGGTGGGTGATGGATCAGTACCTGAGATCCCTCCCATTTTTCCCTTACCAAGGGGTAAGCCATGGAACCCCAAAATGCCGACCAAAGGGTTTGGAGTTTGGTGGAGAGGTTCACCACACGGGAGGAACTTTTGGGGTCCCCTGCCCAAGCACCCCCTACCCCCCGCGGAGACTCCAGGATATCCTGGAAAGACTTTCAAAAAGGGAAAAAGGGGGGCTGGAAGACCTATATGTTGTGCGCACAGGAGGATGATGACCCAGTTTCTAGAAGCCGGAAGCCGTGCCGGGAAATCGGGGCTCTACAAAGATTTTGTAAGGACATAAAAAAATGCCCGATTGATGCCAGGTCAATTGTTCCCAATTGCCCACTAAAAGATGTTTTTGCAATGTGATGTCTCATATATAAACCGCCGTTTAAACCCTGTAGCAACTGATGTGAGCATTTCCAGGTGCGGGGTTTGAACACACATGTGTTCGATTACTGTAGGAGGTAACAAGGTGAAAATTTGTTAGCTCAGGTTCGGGTGACCTTAGTAAATCCCATTTAGTGAAACCAGAAACCCGCTGAAAAAAACATAGGGGTAACCTGTATACATGGGGAACTCCCATTACACACGGTTTAAAAAAGGGACGTCTGTACACAGTTTGGTGCCGACAATTTATGGTGGGTAGGCCCTTCTTAATGCATGATGTCCTTTTTGGGGGCGGATTTCCCCACAATTTTGGGGAATTATGGGGACAAAAGGGGTCTCTCATCCCCAAACCGGTGAGTGAACCCAAAATTTGAGGAGGAATTTTTTCCCCTATTGGGTTTGGCTGGGGAAAAGATGAACCCCTATGGGGACCCTTAGAGTGAGACATCCAACCCCCTGTGACAGAATCCCTGTCTTGGGGCAAAAAAGGGGCAGTTTTAAGAGATCCCCCCCTTGCCAGGGCCGGGAAAATTTAAAAGTGATGCCAAAAACCCCGGGAAAAACTGACCCCCGACTTCCCTTTCCCTACGGGCAAAAGGCGGGACTTGTTTTCCCAAAGGGGGTAAGAAGGGGAGAAGACTAGGAGAAACGGGTCCCCCAAAGGGTTTATGGGGAGGACGGTACTAAACTCCCCCGGTCCCCCCTCAGGGGGAGGGCATTTGGATTGAAAAAACTCCCGAGGAATCCTTCAACGGTTTTTTGGCCAGGGTTCATAGAGATGTGAAGATTTTTGTGACTCCTGCCCAAGTGCCATTTGGGCCCCTAATCACACTATCGTACCCCTCTGCCCCCTCCAATAATTGAGGTGCCTTCAAAGAATAGCAATGGATTTGGGGGGGTCCTATTGTCAAATCGCTCGGGCCCCAGCAAATTCTCTTATCAGGACTTTGCACGCGGTATCCCGAAGCTATACCCTTGCGAAACACCTCACCCAAAGGGCTTTTCCCAAGGGGGTTGCAGGTTTTACGGGGGGGTTTACCGAAGGATACTTCGGTCATTTTACCCCCTTTTATTCCCAAAAAAAAAGGAAGATGCTGGGTTTTTGGGGAATAGGGTCCCTCGGGGTTCATCCCCCATATTTTTTATCCCCAAGCCAGTGGAGTTGGGGTTTTGCAAAATTCCGGGAACTAAATTCCTCCAAATTTTTACGCTTACCCGATGCACGGGTGATGAGCTGTTTACAGACTGGGCAATGCACGGGAAAAATATCAAGCTAGCCTAACCAAAGGTACTGGCAAATCCCCCGACCGATGAGGCAAAAGAAAAAAGCCTTTGCCACTTTCCCACGGTCTTTCCATTAGTGTGCTGCCGTTGGGGTTAAATGGGGCGCCGGCCACTTTCCAAAGGGTTATGGGTGGGGTTTTAACCCCCAGCAGTTGCTGTTGCCCATCGGACGATAAATCATCCAAATCCCCGATTGGGGAATCCATCTCCCTCAAGTTCAACGGTTATTGATCTTTTTTGTAGGCGGTTCCGCCAACCCAAAAAGTTTGCCCTTGGCTAGAAAGGCCAAATACCTGGGGGAAAAAATAGGCCGGGGTTTTGGGTAAAACCACAAAAAACCAAATTTAAAACCAACAGAGATGGGCCCCGCCCTTTAAAAAGAAGCAAGTGCGTGCGTTTTAGGTATTACAGGTATACAGGGGGTTTTTAACCCAATTTTTCCCCCCTGGCACCCCCCTTGACCGACCTAACCAAGGAAAAGGTTCTGTTTTGGTTAAGTCACACCCCAGGCCCCGAAAAAAAAATTTCAAACCCCTTTAAGGGCCTGTGTGCTCAGCCCGTGCTTTAACCCCCATTTTAAAAAGGGGTTTTTCCTCCAGACTGATGCCGATGTGGGACAGGGGCGGTACTGTCACGGAAAGGAACGGGGGGAACACCCGGTGGGTCTATTTGAGTAGGAAACTAAATGTCCACGAAACAAAAAAGGCAATGTGGAAAAGGTGCCTTGTATTAAATGGGCCCCAGAACCCTCCGCTATTCCCCGCTTGGAGGCATTTTTTAGTTGGGTTTCGGTATGCTCCCCCAAAAGGGTGTTCGAAAATAAGGGAAAAAAATAGAGGGTCACAAGATGGTTCCTGCCTTAAGGAAAAACAAATTTACAGTAAAGCACCGGCCAGGGGCCCAAAAAAAATGCAAAGCCCTTTTCTCTGTACACTGCCTTTTTCCGATGTGTTCCAGCCCCGGGTCTGAAACAGGGGGGAGAGTGTACAGAGTGCGGCTGGTCATAGAGGGAAGGTATTATGCCCCAAGATTCCTTATGTCCCGGAAAGAGCAACCAATAGAGGGAAAAGTCAGAGAAAATAAAAGATCCTTTTGAACGGGTTTAGTAAAACCCATTTTTTCAAGGGCGGGTTTTCTAGGGGGAAGCGAGGGTGGGCCCCACTCCACCCGGGGAGTCCGGGGCTTGGGGTGCCTATAGGTTTAGGTTTCTCCTCAATAAGGGAGGAGGGTGCAGACAACCCCTCTCTCACCCCGGGACAGGTTTGCCCAAAAACCTGTGGGAGCCCCGACTTTGGGACAGTAAAATTGTTGGGTTTTAGTGACGGTATTAGCCGGACTGTATAAGAGAGGGTCCCCATTGTTTAGTTAGAGCCGGACAGGGCCCGATTTTTTTTGTTTGTTTTTTTTTGTACCACATGCTTACAAAAAAACTGTCTGCGGGCAGTTTAAAAAAAAGAACTTTCCGTGTCGTTTTGGGCTTTACCCCGGAGACGACCACCCCCACCAATCCCTTACAAAAAAATATATATTATATTATATTTTATATATATTATATATAAAATATAATATATATATATTTTTATATATACTTATGCCATCAATTGGATTTTCTGGATTCATGAAACCAACCCTTTTTTTCGAGTTGTGCCCCAAAATTTTTACTGACCAAAATAACCCTGTTTAAAATTTACAAAAGACCAAAAAACAGCCACTTTTTTCACACCATATGTGATTAATACTTTCATACTGGTAATCATTAAATCAATATACCAAGGCCAATATTACCAAAAACTTACAAAGACAAATGTACCCCCCTACAAAACCAAAGTTTCTAAATCTAAAACCCTTCTCATCAATCAATTACCTATAAAAAACCCGTTTTACCAATAACAAAAATATAGAAGAACTAAATAAAAGCACCACATCATGACCACCTATCAGCATCAGAAAATGACTGAATAATACTACCAAACTGTTAATGAATATAAACCATTATAGTAAGGCCAATATTACCGGCTTACCAGACCCGAGGGTAAAATCATTGATATGCATCTCACACATTAAGTTTATGACAAAAGTTACATCCAGGATCTCACAGGTGATGTCTTTTCAGATAAGTCATTCAGTTTTCCTTTTCTTCTCCATCTGGTCCAGACCGCTATGATGACTTCTCCGAGCCACAACTTGTTCCTGCTGCATTTACAACACAAACATTTTAGAATCCTCACTTTTCCATCATCTTTCCACATGTGCCCTCTCTGTACAAACTCCTTTTACATAGCACCCCAAATGTTAATGACACCCCTGGTGCTTCACACAGTAATTGTACCTCCAAATAGTGAAAGTGCCATCAAACAATTATAGGGACCCTATTTGTACCAGAAGTAGGTAAGTAGGTAGACCCCTAACATAGAATGCAGGTACACATCCCATATAGCAGTCATCTCGCCTACTAGGCAGGCAGAATGGTAGACAATGTTTTTAGATAGATAAGTCCCCAAAAAAAAAGTTAGGCCCAAAAAAAAGCGACCTACTTATTAAAGGGGTTTTTTATCATTTCATTAAAGGTTACAGAATAGGGGGGGCAATGAAAACAAGCCAAAATTTGCAATTGGTGTCTTTTAGTAAAGCTGTGGTTTTCACTGTCTTCCTTTTTCTTTTTTTTTTTTTGTAAACACTGTTCCCCAAGCTGGTCAGATTCCTCCCCCTCCTTTCATTTATTGGCTGCTGGGTCTACTAATTACTTTTCTGTTGGCCCCTGGTCGTATTTACGGGAGGAGCTTTCCTGCCCTCTCACCAAAGTAAAGGGGGCCGACAGCAATTTCACTCTGCACACCAGAAGAAACCAATAATTGCAGGGTTTCACAATCAAAAAACAGCAAATTGTTTTCCCGATGCCCTAAAAGCCCCTGCGTGTAAACATAGAAGGAGACTGGCTGTTGGAGGATTCATGAGGACGGGATTCTTTGTAACAAACCTCCACGTGAAGGAAAGGATTCGGCTCGAGTTCATAGTAATTTTTTCCCCGACTGAATGCAAACCTGGGAAGTAAACATACTTACAAAATAAGACTGCATTGGGTTAACACAGTGACTTTGGGTGGGGGGTGACTCGGGAGGACCATGAAAATGAAGGGGGGGGTGTGTCATCCCCCTTCAGTTAAAAAACACCCCAGCTAGGAAGGGGGGAAACGCCCCCGAAAAATTGTAGAGCTGAGAATGAGAGGGAAAAGAAACAGGGGAACGAAGAATTTACATCCCCTTTTTGTGGGGAAGTCCTATTAGTTAGATAAGCCACAATTACGTTAATACAGACCTGGGCATTGTACAGCCCGCAGGCCACATCTGGCCCTCTAAGTAGCTCGGACTGACCCGCGTGAGATTTACCAACATTACACACCACTCAGTCCCTGGCGCTGCTGCCGATCAACAATGGCGGTGGCAGCGGAAACTAACTGTATGTGCATCCTCTGTATGCACATACAGTTGAAGGCTTCTGCGGAATAGAGAGTGAAGCCTCTCCACTCCACAGAGTACTCCGGAGTACAAAACAGGAAGTGCAGGAAAAGACAAGAACGTGGGGGCTTCAGGGAAACAGGGGAAAAGGGGATATTGTTAGTTTTTTTTTTTAATTTTCCCTCCCCTACCTGCTGTGGGGCATTAAAACCCCCTATGACCTACGGGGGACCTATAACCTGCCTATATACCTACTGGGGGACATATAACCTGCCTATATTCCCACTGGAGGACCTATAAACTACCTATATACCTGCCCTGAAACCTATATCCTACCTATATTCCTGCTGGAGGACCTATAACCTACTTATATACCTCCTGGGGGGAAACCTTTTGGGGCCCCCCCTATATATTCAACCCGCTGGGGGTTTCCCATTACCTACCTATATACCTTTCTGTGGGGCCATAATCCCGGGCCCACTACCTGCTGTGGGACCCATAAACCCCACCTATAACCAAATGAGTGAAACCCATAACCACCTAATACCTGCCCGGGGGGTCTATAACCTACCCAAAATAAAACCTTTCTTTAGGGAAACCCTTTTAAACCCACCTATAAACCTACTGGGGGGGGCCTATAGCCTACTTATAAAAACCTACTGGGGGAAACCCAAAAACCTTCCGAAATACCCGCTGGGGGCCTTTTAACCTTAACCCAAATAAAAAATATGGGGGGAATAATCTTTTTTAAAAATTACCTACTGAGGGGAAACCCTATTGCCTTACTGGGGGGCATAAAACTTACTTTGGGGCCCCCCTTATTACTTACTTTATGAAAATTAACTTACTGCTTGTTAAATCGCTAAAAGTCGTTAAAAACCGGTTGTTTTAAGCCCCCAATTTGATTTTATAAAAGCTTAGCAAAACCCACTCCCCCTGGTTAAAGTAAAAATTTGTAAATTTTGGGAAACTGAGATTATTATATTTTGTATTTGCCCTCTAAAAAAAACCCTTCCAAATTCACATGTGGCCCCATGGGGAAAATTAATTGCCCAACCCCCCTGGGTTTTAAAAAGGGCCCAAACCCCATTATGAGGGCCCGGGCCATTAAAAAGGAAAGGGCCCTCAATTTGATAAGAAGGTTATAAAACCTCCCCATTTTGGGAGTTAGGTTAAACCCCCCTGGTAGTTTGGGGCCCCTGTAGCTACTTTTATTTAAAAAAAATCACAGAAACATAATATCTAACCCACTTCTAAAATGTAACCTTTATTTATAGACTATTAAAAAGATACTTATACATAAATACAAACCACAGTGCTAAACAGACAATCCACGTACAATGGGGTGGGCTTAAATACACCTAATCAATCAAACAACATTATAGAACCCCTAAACTCTCCACTATTATGTCCTGACAACCCAGGTGGGGTTATCGCCCCGAAAGAGCAGCCCCGCCCCTCAGCGGCTCGCCCTATTATGCCACTACACTAGAAAATCTCAGCATATGTTATGTGGCTAGTCAATTTGTACCCTGGAATGTTAAAATCTCACCAAATCCAAAACGAGCAAACATATATACAAACAACTAAAGCATCATATAAATTTCCCCTCTGTTTAAAAATGACAAACGGAAGTGCTATATATTAAAAAATGTCTTACTGTCCTTATGTACAAAAAGCATCCGGTTCTGGATGCTCTGGATGCTCGCGGTTTGATTGATTAGGTGTATTTAAGCCCACCCCATTGTATCATGGACTGTCTGTTTAGCACTGTGGTTTGTATTTATGTATAAGTATCTTTTTAATAGTCTATAAATAAATGTTACATTTTACAAGTGGGTTAGATATTATGTTTCTGGGATTTTTTTGTGCTGGTAATAACCCTTGATTATTTAGTAATTTTCTGTGACTTAGCTACATATATATGCCCCCTCAATAGGTAGGTAGCTATATAAGGACGCCAGTTGGTAGGTAGGTAGGTAGGCCTCCTATTGAATAGGTAGGTAATTATGTAGTGCCCCCATTAGGTATTTAGATTACATAGTTACATAGTTAATTTGGTGTAAAAATTACAAATGGGGATGGGGAAAGATGTAGATGTAGGGAGGGGTAGAGGGAAATTTTAAGCTAATGCGGATTTTGGAGCCCATATTTGAAGCCCATTAGGGAAGAAACGAGGATTTTTTTTCTAAACCTAAATTTTTCATCAGACTGGATCTAGAAGTTTTATACGGCTAGTTATCGAAATCTTTCTTGAAACCCTCAATGGTTCTTGTTGATACCAGCTCCTCAGACAGATTATACTGTAGATTCACAGTTCACATGGTAAAGAAGACTTATCTACTGTGGATATTGAATCTTGTGTTTTTTTGGGGTGTGGGGTGTGTGGGAGGGGTTACATGAAATAGCTTTTCCCAAAACTTTTTGTAGGGGCCATTTATATACTAATACAAATAATAATGTCTCCCCGTAGCCTATTTTTCGCAAAACTAAATAGGTTTTATTCTTTTAATCTTTCCTTATAGCTAAGATGCTCTATTCCCTTTCTTAGTTTGGTTGCCCGTCTTAGTACTTTCTCTAGCTCCATTATATCCTTTCCATAAACTGGAGCCCAAAACTAAGCCTGCAGATTATTCTTATCCAGATGCATTACTTTACATGTATCCACATTGAACCTCATTTGGATGCCCAAACACATGTATGAAAACTGTCTAGGTCTAAAACTTTCTTTGTTGCCCATAACAACCAAGCAGAGATCCCCTTTAATTTCATATAGTGCTCTGAAAAAATGAAAGGGGAGCTCTGACTGGTTGCTATGGACAACAAAGAAAGTCTTAGACCTAGTAAGTTTTCATACATATCCCACAGTGTGCACAAGTCTACATGCACTATACTACACAGCTTAGTATAATTGTAAAAATAGAAACAGTGCTGTTAATCTCCTCCCCCACACCATTAATAAATAAATTGAATAAAAGCGGACCAAGTACTGAGCCCTAGGGCCAACCGGGGACCACTCAGAGTAGGAATCATTCACCACCACTCTCTGAGTATGATCTATTTTTCAATCCAATTACACACTTTATTTCTTATAGACTTTTATTTACCCAATAGACGCTTATGAAGAATTGTGTTAAATGTGTCTAAAACCCTATATCCACAGCTGCTTCACTATCCAGACTTTTACTCACCTCTTCACAAAATCAGATCAGGTTGGTGTGACAGCTTCTGTCTTTAGTAAAACCATGCTGGCAATCACTTTTAATATTATATTTAGCTGCATATTCTTGTATATAGTCCCTTAAGACCCCTTCAAATAGATTTCCTACAATAGATGTTAAACTTAATGATCAATAATCACCAGGGCAAGACCTAGAGCTCTTTTTGAAGATGGGAACCATATTTGCCTTGTGTCAGTCTCGTGGCACTATATCTGTCCTCCAGAGAATCTCTAAATATTAAGTAGATTGGCACAGAAATAACTGAGCAGAGTTATTTATGCCCCCTCAGTAGGTAGTTATAGAGGTCCTCTAATAGGTAAATAAGTATTTAGAGCACCCCTGCAGGTAAGTTAGTGTAGGCCCGCTCAATAGGTTGGTATACAATTGAAGGCGCACAGCTACTGCCCCCTGTGAAAAAAGTGGGTAGCAGCTGCCAGTGGCAGAGGGCCTCACCTTATCTCACAGCTTGGCTGAGCCCCGTATGCAGTACCAGCTGTGATGCCCTTACAGTAGATCTGACAATTGGCTTTTGATGGTTCCCATAATACAGATACTGAAATCCCACAAATGTGCTACTTCAGGACAGGGGCATCGCTAGGCAGTATCATTCGGGGCAGAAGCCCCGGATGTAAAGCCTTCTGCCCCGAATGATTAGTCTCCTAACTCTCTCTGCTCCCTGCAGTGAGAAGCTCCGCCCACCACCAGAGCCTCAGCACTCTCAGGGAGCAGTGAGAGCAGCCCCTCCTCTGATGTGCTCCCTGCACAGCCCTCCCCCGGAGCTACAGCACCGACAGCAAGGTTCCCTGCCTGCTTCTGATGGCTACTTCAGCAGATCGTCGGCCTCATCACTATGGAAACCAGAACGAGCTTCTGGTTTCCTCAAGTCTTCCAGAGCTGCCTAAACAGCCCTGGAGCTTCTAGGACCCCAGTGACTGTGACCCTGCATAAGGTATGCCCTGAGGCAGGATGGAGGGCCATGCTCCCACCTCACATGTTTCACAGAGGTACAGTATATTAGTATATACATACACACAGGGACAGTATATACACAAATGTAACACTCAGGTAAATATTGGACATGTGTATATACTGTTCCTGTGTGTATATTACAGTATATATATATTTATATACACACTATATATATATATATATATATATATATATATATATATATATATATATATATATATATATATACACACATGTACTTCACTTCACACAGGGACAGTATATACATGTGTAATACCTTATCTGGGTGTTACATTTGAGTATATACTGTCCCTGTGTGAAATACATGTGTATATATATATATATATTATATATATATTACACACATGTATTTCACACAGGGACAGTATATACTCAAATGTAACACCCAGATAAGTATTACACATGTATATACTGTCCCTGTGTGACGTGAAGTAAATGTGTGTATGTATATATATATATATATATATATATATATATATATATATATATATATATATATATATATATATAGTTGTATATAAATATATATACTGTAATATACACACAGGAACAGTATATACACATGTCCAATATTTACCTGTGTGTTACATTTGTGTATATACTGTCCCTGTGTGTATTAAAGTCTGATATATTAAAGTGGTCAAGCAAATAAAAAGTGAAAAAAAAACAAACACAAAAACACACATATAACCTTTTCCTCATTACAAATGCTTTTCAATTAAAAATTGTAAAAAAAAGTACACATATTTGGCATCACCGTGTGCGTATCAACCCTGTGCTATAGAACTGATTTTACCCCCTCCATGAAGACTGCTACACAAAAAAAAAAAACATTTTTGTTCATCCCACTGTGCAAGAAATTGAATAAAAAGCAATCAAAAAAGTCCCATGAACCTCAGAACAGTACCAACGAAAAAAGTTATGGCTATTAGAATTTAATGATGCAGAACATTTTATTTATTTATTTATTTCTGTGTAACATTACTACAAGATTAAAAAAAAAAACAAAACTATAAAATGGTATGAATTGGGTATTGCTGTAATCGTGTTTATGCCCCACAGTAAGCGCTGTAAAAAAACACTACCAGGATTTTTTATATACTTTGCCTCATAAAATTTGGAATACAAGGTGATCAAAAAAACATATATAGCCCAAAATGGTGCCAGTAAAAAGGTCTGCTCATCCTGCACAAAATAAGCCTTTACACGGCTCTATCAACATAAAAGAAAAAAAAGAGTTATAGATGAAAAAAGAAGAAAAAAAAATGGAAAACAGCTGTGTCATTTAGGAGTTAGACTACATCACCACATATACCGTATAAGAGGCACTTTTGTGCCCCCAAATTTGGGAAGAAAATGAGGGTGCAACGTATATTTTGAATTCAACAGGAGGTAGGAGTGGGACAATGCTGTAGGCCGTGGGCTGGGAGGATGGGGTATGTGGTCGGAGACCATCAGTAAGGGAGTCAAGAGCAGAGTCTCTGCTGCTGGAAGCTAGCGGCGGGGTTTAATTCACCCCTTCATGCATATGGATGTCCCTGAACATCTAAATGGCATGAAGGATGTATAAAACGGGCTCACGCACTAGACCCACTCTATGCATAGCGGACAGCAGTTGTTCCTTACACTCACCGCTAACAAAGGGCCCGTGCCCCGAATGTTTTAGGACCCTAGCAACGCCCCTGCTTCAGGAACTCATCTTTATAATAACTTTTGCCAAATAAGATTTGGTACCAGCAAGGAAGAAAAGGTGTATAGGGTTCATAGTGGGTTCTGTGTCCTCATAGCTGCACCTTTTAGATGACAGAATAACATAAAAGGCAATTATGTGTTGCAGTTAAAGGGGTTGTCCAGGACTTACAAAAGCTCATTAGTCTGCTGGGGTATGATTAGAAATAGAAAAAAAGTACAGTATACTCATCTCCGTGCTGCTCCTATTCCGTCCCAGTGGCCAGCCCGTACATCCCAGCTGCACAGTGAATGTCCATCATTCACATGCTATGTGCAGCCAATCACAGGCCAAAGTGGTCACATGCACGGAAGTACAGGCCGACCAATGGGACAAAATGGGAGTATCATGGGAGTGAATATACTTTTTTCTATTTCTAATCGAACCATTTCAGAGAACTTCAAATAATGAATATTGTAAAGGAATGAGACCGAAAAGATTATTGAACTACCTTATGATGAACAAATAGAAACATAGTGCAGTCTTACATGGTGGTTGCAAAGAAAGAAAGAATCTTTCTAGAGGCAAGACTTTGGCTGTTCAGAAGGAAAAAGTCATTAGTAAAGAAGTGCAAACAATATAAAAGTCAAACCATCTCACCTAAAAGTGAGAGTCCACTGATCCTCCTCTCATAGAATACATAAGACCAAAAAAAAAAAAAAAAAAATCCTTTGACCAGCACTTAAAATCCTAAATGTAAAAATAGCAGACTTTATTCCATGTCAAAACTTTAAAAGTAAAATCTGAATGAACCAAAAAAAAACAGTGAAAAAAATTACAAAAGTTTTTAGTACGAAGGCAAATTTTTTTTTCCCCGGTTTTTTTAAGGGGGAAAAGGAAAAGGTTTTTTTTAAAAACAGGTTTAAAGACAGGGAAAAAGTAAATAAGGGTGAGAAAAAACAGGAGAGGGGGGGAAAAGTTTAAATTTTCAGAGTTTTGAGAATGACCCAGTTTTTTAAAAGAAAAGTACTAAAAAAAAATTAGATTGTTTCAAAAATAAAAACTTGGAATAAAAAATTTTTTTTCTTTTTAAAAATAAAAAATTTTGGGCCCCTTTTTTTCAAACATTAAGAAAGACAATGTTTAAAAAAGATTTAATTTTTTTTTTGGAAAATTGAAAGGGGAAGACGAGTTTACTAAAGGAAAATTAAGCAATATTTTTAACTAGAAAAAAAAGTATGGTTTGTGGGAGAAAAAAACACAGAAAGGGGAGGCCCCTGGGAAGGGTATTGTTTTTTTTTTTGGGGTTTTTAAAAAGGTGGTTTTTTGTGTTTTGTGGTTTTTTTTTTTTGGGCCCCCTTAAAATGTGGGGGGGGTTCCAAAGGGGGGTGTTTTTTGGGAAATTTTGGTACAAAAAAAATTTTTTTTTTTTTTTAACGGGGAAAGGGGAAAAATTGGGGGAAAAATTTTGGAATATTTGGGGGGGGAAGGAAGGGTTATTTTTTGGCTAAAGGAAAATTTTGGGTTTTTTCGAAAAAAAGTGGGGTTTTTTTACCCTTTTTTTCTTGGCTTAAAATTTTGTTAAATTAAATTTTTTTTAAAAATTTTTTAAAAAAGAAAAAATGCTGAGGGATTTTGGGGTTTTTAAAGTCTTAAAAGGAAATTTTTTCCTTGGGGGAAAAATTTGTGATTTGAAAAAAATTGGTTGGGGGTTTTTTTTAAAAAATTTTGGGGTGGGGATGGGAAAAAAAAAGCCCAAGTGGGGTTTTTTGGTTTTGAAAAGCAGTCAAAAAGGAAAAAAAAAAAAAAAAACTGACCGGAAAACAAAGGATTTTCAAAAAAAAAGGAATTAAAAAAATTGAACAAAAAACAAAGGATTTTTACCAACCCCCGAATTTTTCTGTAAGAGGAGGTTTTAAAACCCCTTAATTTTTTTGAAACAGGCTTAAGTTTAACAAATTAAAATTTTGGGCCAAAAATTTTTTGTTGTTGAGGAAAAATTTAATTTTTTTTGGGGGGATTTGACGGAAAAAAAATGAGAAATAAAAACAAAAAAATTAAATTCCCAATTTAAAGAACAATCCTTAAAATTTTAAAAAAGGGGGCTTAAATAAAGGGGAAAAAAAAGGCCAAAAAGGTACAAAATGAAACAATCCCCCAACCCCCGGTTTTTTCCTTTAAGGGAAAGGGGTACTGTCAGGGGGTCGGGGCTCCGCGCCCCCGCGACACACCCCGCTCGCGGGGGGTCGGCGCGGCGGGTGCGGCGGCCCGCGCCACCCCTCTGCTGCCCCGGCGCCCCCCTCTCTTACCCTGGCCCCGCTCCGTGAACGCCGGCCTGCCTGTCCGGCCGTCCCGGCCGTGGGGGCGGTTAAGGGGCCCGCGGGCGCGGTTCCCAAATTTAAAGGGCCCGTGTCCGATTTTGGGGTTTTTGTGGGCGCTGGGCCCATTTAAAAGGGATCCGCCCCCCGTATTCCTGCCCGTTGTTGGTGTGTTTTCCGTGTGTTTAGAGAGTATTGGAGGTTCAGTTTTTGATACCCGTGTACCCGTCCACTTGCTTACTTTTCCTGACCTGCCTGTTTTTCCCCCTGCCCCGACCCTCTGCCCGTCTCTGACTACGAACCTCTGGGGGCCCCGCCCTGACCCTTTGCCGCCCCGACTACGCCTGGATTAGTTTTGTACCACGCTGTACCCGGCCGCCATGCAAGCAGTCAGTCGGGGGGTAAAGACCTGGTGCCCCAGCCGGCAAGTCCATCCCCCTTTGCGGCGGGCTTGGTGAAAAAACCCGGGGGGTATTAGACTCCCTTCCCTGGGGGCTTGCTGTATCGCTTTCTTGGCCCCAGGGATCCATCCCCGTTACAGGGACTGCCCTAGAAAACTTTCAAAATATCATGGAGCGGGGGGTTTCCCCAAAAATATCAATAAAAAATCTTAACATAGGAAAAATTAACAAAGGAAACATGATAATATGAGTGGTCCCAAATTAAGGCCATCAAAGGTTGAAAGCAAATAAAAATCTTTCTCAAGAAAGGGAGAAAAGGGGGGGCAACTGTAGTTCTGGACACTGGCCTTTATGTTAAACAAGCACACAGAATTTTGGATGATGTAGATACATACAGAAAAACTAGAGAGGACCCCACAAAATACTTCCAAAATAAGTTATCCAAAGTTTTAGAAGAGGGCATAGCCTTGGGTGCCATCAACGACAAACAGATGAAACTCCTATACAAAGAAGATCCAATTGTACCGATCTTCTATGGGGCCCCAAAAATCCATAAAGGGGTTTTCCCCCCAGGCCTTTGTCCCATTATTTCTAGGAATGGGTCCCTGAACGAGGGCCTTAGTAACTGGGTGGATGAGTTACTGCAACCATTGGTGCAGAGGCTCCCGGGTTATGTAAAAGATTCCAGTTGTACCCCAAATGTTCTGGGAATAAAGAAAGGCCCAAATTACACTTGATTGATAGGGCTTTTCTAGCATTCACTATATACCCCTGGTGGCTCACCTTTTTCCTACAACAATATGGAATATATGACAAAAATCCCACAAGAATTTATCTTTTTGGGCTTGGTTTTGTTAAACAGTATTTTTTAAAATTTGAGGGGATTTTTATATTCAATGTATAAGGGAGGCCTTGGGAGAAAATTTTTCACCACCCCTGGTAAATTTGACTATGACTTGGTGGGAGCACCTGCCATCTATAATTTTAACAACCCTTTATAGTTGTATTGTATGGTATGGACGCTACGTCGATGACCTCCTGATCATATGGGGTCATGATGTAGCGCTCATACAGTCTTTTTTGCAATACATCAACCAAAATCCATTTAAATTTAAGATTTCCCTCAATTGGGGGAAAATCAACATTCCGTTTTTGGATATACAATTTAAGGGACATGTGGCAAAGGAAAAAAAACAAAAAACCACATTCACACTAAGCCTAAATTTAGGGAAAAATCTATCCCAGAGCAAAAAGTTGATTCAATTCATACAATTAAAGCCATTGCCCATGGCGAGTTTTAAAGGGGAAGGAGAACATGACACTCGTGAGGATTTTACAGTGCAAAAAAAAATATTACAACAAAAATTTTTAAAAAAGAGGGTATAAACAGGATATAGGAGGAAAACGTAAAGTTAGTATTGAAAAAAGAAAACCTTTTAATTATAAAAGCAAACAAAAAAGAACAGGAATATTCTAAGGTAAATCATTTTTTCCAAAAATATAGCAAAAATTTTAAACCCAAAAATTTTAAAACTATTTCAAAAAAAAATTGGGGCCAAAGTCGGGGACACAAATTGGAAAGTTCTAACCAAAGGGGTAAGGGTCTCCCAAAGAGGTAAACCGGGGGGAAATCATATCCCCAGTACATTTATACCCCAGAAAAATGAAGTAAAAAAAAACCTGGTTATCCCAAAGGGTTTTTTAAAGTGTGGAGGTCCCCCATGTAATGCGTCAGAGTTAAAAAAAAACCAGCACCTTTTAAGTTTTTTTTTTTGGGGGTTTTTGTTCCAAATTTTTCCCCAATTGCTTTTGCAACTTTTAAAATTTTGAGTGTTCTATGCGAAAAAATTGTGGGAGATATTCGCAAAGTAAAAAACCGAAATTGGAAACAATTTTTAGTTCGGAAGGGCATGGCCAACTGTCAGGAGCGCCAACATTCCTAGAAGGCACAATGGAGATGTAAATAATTTTTCTTTTTTGTTAAGATACCTTTCCCTGTCCATATCGGGGGGGAAAATTGGACCAGTTTAGGAGGAAAAAAGAGAGGCACAAGGATTCTTAGTTTAGACACCAAAAGAAACAGGGTTTAAATTTTGTAGGGGACATGCTGTACATCTTTAGGCTAAAAGGGTTAAATTTTTTCCCCAAGCCCTTTCTAGGGGCCTGGTAAAATCATTTAATAACAAAGATTTTAAGGTATTTGTGTTACAGAAACATGTATACAAGTCCGTCGGGTTTTGGGAGCCTCTCGTTACATGTCATGTGACAGGTATTTTTTCCCAAAGGTTATTTGTTTTTAAAAGTTTTTAAAGTTTAAAAGCAAGATGGCGCAGCCCCCCCTTAAGTGAGCAAGGGTAATATCCCGAAACACGTCGTGGACTACTGGGGGGGGGTTTAGTTGCTTGCTGTTTTTTTATTGGGTCATAAAAAGTGTTTTTTTTTACCCTTTGAAAATTTGGATTCCTTGGCGTGGGGCCCGCGCCGCTCCGCACACTTTCGGGGGTCGTGCAAAACCCCCACATCCGCTTTTAGAGATCGTACTTCCCCCAGGCCGGGGGGGGGGGAATTCGGAACGGAGCACAGCAGTTTGGAGATTAACCGCATTAAGCAAGAAAAAGGCCATGAAGGTAGCCGTATTAAGCTTTTTTGTAAAAGATCAGTAGGGGAAAAAAGGGTCACTCCCAAAAAAACAAAATTAACAAGGTGCGGAAAATTCCCGGCATGGGGTTGGCCAGGAAAAAATTAGCACCCAGCACAGAAAAAACCCAGTTCACCTAGTTTAAGAAAAAAAAGTATTAGGGCAAAAAAATGGTTTACGTCTAATGGCCGTGGCCGGGCCCGAGCAAAGGCCGGGGGTGTTTCAGGCACAATCATGACAGTTCCAGAGTTTGATCTGATTGCCCATAGGTAGAATAACAAAATGGGGACCTTTTGCTCGACCACCCTGTCATTAGCAGGCTGTCCAGTGGCAGAGGATGCCCTTTCAACGTTCTGGGAGGATTAGTTTCTATATAGGTTTTCTCCAGTCCCTGCTATTTAAAAACTATTACAAAAATCATTAGCGGGGAAGACCCTCCCTATTCGTTGGGCTCTATTTTTTACTAAGAAGCATTTATTCAGACCCTATTTCACCTATCTATAGGAGAATTTTGGTGACTTTTTGTGCAACAACACCATTTAGTCCACAGGGGCATGTACTCTCCTCATGTAGAGAGTCTCTCTCTCTAACAGCTTGGAGAGGGAGAAGTAAAAGCTTGTTGTCTTGGGTCTCTCATACGTGGTAGCATAAACCTTGCTACAGTACAGGAACCAGTCCATTAAGAAAGTGTATTTAAACTTTGGAAAAAAACTTGCTTTGGGTAAGGGCCCCCCATTCTTTAATGTAAAGCCCAAACACAACCCTTCAGGGAAGGATTTCAAAAAAGGGTTGAAATTTAACCTAAAACTTACTTAAAAAAAACTAAACTACTAAAGTTCATATCTCTTCGACCATTTGAATGACTGATAGTAAATTTTTTTTTAATCAA
>JAODAL010051635.1:0-26550 GCA_025379985.1 Phyllomedusa bahiana | reverse complement strand
AAAAAGGGAAAATAGCTTGCGCTCTGATTGGCCGAGATAGCCAAGCCCCGCTAGTTCAATCAATCAGCTTTTTTGCATTTTACGTATTTTGAACTGTCCCACTTTTGAATTTGATTGGTCTATACTTCTCCATAGGTTAGCATGGGTCCCTGTCGCTCCTATTCTGATTGGCCAGGATTGCCAAGCCCCCGCTAGCTCAACCAATCAGCTCTTTTCTGCAATTTTACTGTATTTTGAACTGTCCCGCTTTTGAATTTGATTGGTCAATACTTCTCCATAGGTTAGAATGGGTCCCTGCCTCTCCTATTCTGATTGGCCAGGATTGCCAAGCCCCCGCTAGCTCAACCAATCAGCTCTTTTCTGCAATTTTACTGTATTTTGAACTGTCCCGCCTTTGATTTTGATTGGTCAATAATTCTCCATAGGTTTTAATGGGTCACTGTCGCTCCTATTCTGATTGGCTGGTTTCTGCCGCCCAATGAGAAGAGCTGACAGAATGTGAATTACTGTATTTCCCGGCACTGTCCTATATCCAAATTCCTGATAAAGCGCCGTTCTTGATATTTGGAAAGTGATTTTTTTTATGGTTTTTTTTTTCTTTTTTGAAGGTTTGAGCTCTTTTTCTGATAATGTTTTACACCTAATAAAGGCGATGTTTTTATTCATACTCCATGCCGCACGGACATCTTTAATGATTTTTCTCTCATTTCCAGCCTGTCTTGAATCGGAATACATGTTCGGCGCAGTCCCGCACAGCGCCTAAGTCCCGCACTGCATGCCACACACTGGCGAGGCGCGCTTAACTTTTCACCGCATGTATGAGCGCACCTCCTCAGACGGCGAATATTAGGCGCAGTCATGCACTGCGCCTAAGTCCCGCACTGCGCCTCACACACTGGCGAGGGACGGCGGACTTAACACCGCATGTATGAGCGCACCTCGGTTGCCGACATACATGAGACGCAAATTTCGGCAGAAAACTGGCGAAAACGTGCGCTCCGACACGGCGAGATTCATACATGTCACCCCTTGGGCGACATGTATGAATTCGAATGCGTACTTCTTTTTAACTTGGCGCCGACACTCCAGTTCTAAATAGATATAGAAGAGTGTAGAATACGACCGTATGAAGATTTTTGGCGCATTACATAGAGCTTAATGCGCCAAACTTTGTATGGGCATATAGTGTAATGCGCCAAACTTGGCGCACTAAGCTCTATGTAATGCGCCAAAAATCCGTCGTATTCTACACTCTCAAAATCTCAAAATCCGAGCATTGAAACATTAAGAGGGCGACATGTATGAATTCGAATGCGTACTTTTTTTTTTACTTGGTGCCACCACCACAGTTCTAAATAGATATAGAAGAGTGTAGAATACAACAGATTTTTGGCGCATTACATAGAGCTTAGTGCGCCAAGTTTGGCGCATTACACTCTATGCCCATACAAAGTTTGGCGCATTAAGCTCTATGTAATGCGCCAAAAATCTTCATACTGTCGTATTCTACATTCTTCTATATCTATTTAGAAATGGAGTGTCGGCGCCATAAAGTAAAAAAAAAGCGCATTCGAATTCATACAGTCACCCCTTGTCTTTTAAATGGACGATGTCCACATATCGTATTAAAACTAAAACAAATTCAAATTATTTATTTATTTTTTTTTTTTTTTTTTTCAGTTTTTTTTTCTTCTGATTTACTAATAGAAATGAAAATACAAAAGGTATCAAACTGTTGTTATAAACCTTGAGTCATTCTCCAAAAACATAAGCCCTACTTACAGTCTGCAATAGACAAAAAATAATGTAATGGATCTTTGAAATTTGTGGAGCCAAGTATATAATTTTTTATATTTTTTTTTTAAAAAGTGTGTTTTCTTGAGCGAAGTTAAAAACGAGACATAAGAAACATCATTAAATTTTGGGTTCTTACTGTGATCCTTAACGGTCAGTGATAAATATTGTTAAATATATATCTATAAATATAATATCTACTATGTTTTATTGTGTATTATCATGTCGAACTGGTATATTTGAAAACGTAAAAAAAGCGCAATGTTTTTTTTTCCTTGTTCCTGCCAGGAATAGTTATAATTGTGTTATTAAAAGTTCAAATCCTGTAGGTTAGAGTGTATCCCAAAAATTAGTGCCTATTAAAATAAGACTTTTGTCCTGTGCAAGAAAAAAAGTCTCATATAGATATACGAGGTTTGAGATGGGAAAATAGGAAAAAGTTTTGGACTTTTGTTATAACTAATAACGTCTTATGGCGTCACTGTATTGACAATGAAAATAACTATTAAAATTGCCTTGGTCATTAGAAGGGTATTTCCATCTATTGATTAGCCTTTATAATTTTAACGTGTTTTTCTAAATAATAAGACAGGGGTCTATATTTTTTCAACTTTCCCAAAAAAGGGCTTAGGAGGACTTATGTTTTTGGGGAAGTGGGCTCATTACTTACTATTCACAATTGTTGGTGCTGTGTCCAAGGTATCTTATGGTAAACACTTATACTGGCACTCTCAAAAACACTGTGTGGCAGTTGGCACTCTTGCTTCTTCGCTATGTGAGCCGAGGGGCAGGTGGTGGGGTAGTCTGGAGTAAGACTAGGAAAGGTGTTGTGACCTCACACGTTCGGCCTGCTTCTGTGGCGCTAGCGAGCCAGGGCCCGGCCCGCGAAGGCGGGGTCCAGGATGGAGGCTGTCGGGAGGGCAAGTTGGGTGTGGACCCTGAAGCAGCAGCCAAGCGCCCGCTACCATAGACACCAGTAGTGGCCAGTGGTACCGGGGACTCAGGTGACAAACCTCAGAGGCATGACTCGGGGGACACTTTGGAAGCCGGGGTTGCACACAGATTTAACCATGCCATGGGGGAGGAAGCGGCCAGGATGATTTGTGAGCTACATTATGCCTATTTCGGGCTCTAGCTCGTTAGTGTTTAAGTGTTGAGCGATTCATTAACGACAAAGTGTGAAATGTCGGCAGTTTTTTTTTTTTGTTTTTTTTTGTTTTCCAGCAGAATCGGCTACGGGTTTGTTTAATGATTGTAATGTTTTTCGACTCATGCGATAATTTAGGTGAAAATTCTGCGCATATTCTATTCATAGCGTTTCCTGCATTTTGGCAGGCCCCAAGAAAATCAGGCCTTTAGAGAATTAGAGTCAGGGTGAGCTGGGTGTACGGACGTCATGAATGGGATTGTGATATGGTTGTGATTGGCTGGAAGAATCACATGACCCTCTCGTTTTACATTAAAAACATGCCCTTCTTGTTCATGCATCAGTGTGTGTCTCATAAGAGCAGGACGTGTGCTAGGGTACTCTCTCACTACTAGCTCAGCAAAACATGTTCTCTTTGTTCACACAGACCAACTATGCTTTTAGCTGTGAACAATTAGAAACTCTTAGGTTAAGATTAGAGAAATTTTAGTTTTTAGTTTACTTAGGCTGAGAATTTTAAGAGGAGCATCTCAGTGCTGTACCAGCCGGCGGGGCGAGGGAAGGATGGCCGCAGTGGGTGCGGCGCGATACAACAACAAGACGGGGCCAGGTGTAACGGTCGTGAGCGGGTAAAAGCGGGTAGTGGGACCCATCTGCGACCTCTGCCGGGCTTGCTCGAGGGGCACAACTAAGTGGCCATCGGGCAATGGTATTCTTACACTCAGAGCCTTGGATGGATAAGGTTGGCTGAATGCTGACAGCACCAGGTGCTACCTCAGAGCAGTACCCCAGTCTCGCAGGTGGCAGAAGAACCTGACTCAGGAGAAGTGCCTCAATTGTCTAGGCTACACCTAACAAGAATAGGCAGATCAGAGACAAAAGCAGGACTAGAATGGATTTATGTGCAGGTACAAACAAAGACAGGACAAGATATCGACTGATGCCAAGCAAGGAAAGAGGATAAGGAACAATAGAAAATAGACAGACTGAAGAACACCAGAACATAAGAAGAGACATAAGCTAAACTCCAGGCAAGAGAAACCAAGGCTATTGACCAGGGCCTAGAACTCACGGGAGAGAACAGGCAAGGGAAACTCCAAAGACACAGATCAGAGACACAAAGAGACACGATTGGTTCACACCGGATCTGCTAACAAACAGATCAGAGAAAATCACAGCAACAGAACTACACCTCTAGAGACAACAACACAAAAACAACAACATGACACAAACAAGATCAGGCCGGGAGTGGTTGGGAGAAGTAGATTTAAAAACCCACAGGGGGAAGGGGGATTGGCAGAGGAAGCCCAACCCTGCTGCCCCCACTGTGGGATTAAAGGAAGGGAAGATGGGGCCCGCGCCCTTATAGAGACAGGGAATCAGGGCAGCACCCAAGAGAGGGCGCAATCACAGGGTGAGAAAGCAGAAGCTACAGGAGCGCTCCAGCGACACTGCAACAGGAACAGATCTGCGATAGGAACCTGGGGTACGATGCGGTTCGCAGCGAGGCCCGCAGGCAAGGACAGGAACGTGGCACGGCCGTGACAGCGGGCGGGCAGGTTTTAAAAAGGAGAGGGGATTTGTGCGCCAGCTCTGCTTTGACCCTGCATTTGAATGGGTTTTTATGAACGTTTTTTGGGCCCGTTTTTGGTGAAAATATTGTTGTATTTTGTGCCCCTGTATTTATTTTGGGATAAGACCCCTTTCTAGTAACTGTAAGTGTATTTATAGGTGCAAAAACTCATTTTTATTATCTGTACACTTTTTTAATTTAGTTTTTTTTTCACTTTGGCGAGCTCAGTTTTTTTAAAAAGGACCCCACTTTGTCTTAAAATAGGTCAAAAATTTTTTAGTCACGCAGGGATTTAAAAGGTGAAAAAACCTGTTTTTTATCCGTACACAAATTTAATTGGTTTTGTTACTTTGGCGCGCCCATTTTTTGTTGAAAGCCCCATTTGTACTTATTTTAAAGGTTAAAGATGTTTCTAGTAATGCAGGGTATTTGATAGGTCAAAAAATCCCTTTTATTTTGTAAGATTTAATTAGGTTTTTTTCATTTGGCAGCTCAGTTTTGTTCAAAGCCCCCCTTTGTATACAATAGGATACAGAAACTTTTTGTCCCCGCGGGTGTATTTATAGGTGCAAAAACCTGTTTTTTTTCCCGACACAATTTAATTGGGTTTTTTGTTCATTTGGGCAGCCAGTTTTGTTGAAAGACCATCTTGAAACTTAATTAGGATCAGATGTTTTCTAGTAACTGCAGGGGTTTTTGTTAGGTGCAAAACTCCCCTTTTTTTTATCTGTACACGATTTAATTAGGTTTTTTTCATTTGGCGCACCCTTCGTTTTGTTCAAAGCCCCACTTTGTACTTGAATGGTACAGAATTTTTAGTCCCGCAGGTGTATTTATAGGTGCAAAAAACCACGTTTTATTATCCGTAACTTTTTTTAAATTAGGTTTTGTTCCTTTGGCGAGCCCAGCTTTTTCCCAAAAAGCCCCAATTTGTATTTTACAATAGGATACAAACTTTTTGTCACCACAGATGTATTTATAGGTCAAAAAACCATTTTTATTATCGTCAAAATTAATTAGGTATTGTTCATTTTGGGCGCGCCCAGTTTTTTTGAAAAGACCTTGTACTTATATTCCATACAAAAATTTTTGCTATAATTGCAGGTGTTTTTGTAGGTGAAAAAACCCCCCCTTTTTTTATCGTACACGATTTAATTACGTGATTTTCATTTTGGGGGGCAGCTCAGTTTTGTTAAGGACCCCACTTTGTACTTTAAAGGATACAGAACTTTTTTGTCACCGCAGGTGTTTTTTAAGGGCAAAAAAACATGTTTTATTTCCGTCACAATTTAATTGGTTTTGTTCATTTTGGCGCACCCCAGCTTTTTTAAAAGCCCCAAACTTTGTACTTCAATAGGATACGAACTTTTCTAGTCACAGAGGTGTATTTCATAGGTGCAAAAAAACCCGTTTTATTATGTACACAATTTAATTCGGTTTTTTTACATTGGCGCCCCCCAGTTTTTTTAAAAACCCCCAAAATCTTATATTATTTTAGGTACAGATCTTTTTGTAACTGCGGGTATTTGAAGGTGCAAAATCCCCTTTTTTTATCTGTAACAATTTAATTAGGTTTTTTTTCCCTTTTGGGCAGTCAGTTTTGTTCAAAGACCAACTTTGTATTTACAATGGATACAAAAATTTTTAGTCCCCGGGTGTATTTATAGGTGCAAAAACCGCGTTTTTTTTCCCTACACAATTTAACTAGGTTTTGTTCACTTTGGCGCAGGCCTTTTTTTTTTAAAGACCCATTTGAAAGGAATTACCATACAGAAATTTTTGTGTAATTGGTGTTGTATTTCTAGGTGAAAAAACCACTTTATTTTTCATTTACACAATTTAATTACATTTTTTTTTCCCTTTGGCGCACCCCGTTTTGTTAAAAGACCCACTTTGTACTTACAATAGGTAAAAAAATTTTTTTGTCACTGCAGGTGTATTTCATGGGTGCAAAAAACCAGTTTTATTACCCTAACAATTTAATTCGGTTTTTTGTTAAATTTGGGCGCACCCCTTTTTGTTGAAAGAACCTCTTGTAATTATATTAGGATACAAATCTTTTCAGTAACTGCAGGTGTATTTGTTGGTGAAAAACTACCTTTTATTTTGTACAAAATTTTAAATTAGGTTGTTTTTCATTTGGGCCGCTCAGTTTTTTTCAAAGACCCTTTGTACTTAAAATAGGATACAACTTTTTAGTCCCCGCGGGGTGTATTTATAGGTAAAAAAAAAACCACGTTTTTTTTATCCTAACCAATTTAACTAGGTTTTTGTTCACTTTGGGCTTGAAATTTTTCCCTTTCGTTTGGTGGACCAGATGGGTTCCGCCACGTATGGCCCCTTGCCTGCCCCCAATACCAGATGCCGAGCGGGCATTTCTTTCCCAGAAAAAAGCCGTCCCTGCCCTGGCCGCCACGTGTCATCTAAAATTTCAAGCGCGTTGTCTGCATCTGTGTCTGGAAAAAGCCCATTGACCACTGACACAGGATTTGTAAGAGGCAAGGGCCGCATATCTCTGTGACAGCTCCTGGGCGAGTGAAAGTGGATGTTCGGGGGGTATGGTGGTTTCCTAGGCTCGGCACGCTCTTCAAAACCGAGGGAGGGTGCGGGTTTTTTCCCCCCAAGGTCCCTGGTGGCTCACGTCCCCGGAAACCAGGCCATGTTGAAAAATTAATTCTGTTTTGGGAGGACCGTCCAACAAAAGTCGGGGAGTGGGCGGTCTCCGCAATGAGCCGAGCGCTGGTGGGTGACAAAAAACCCTTTTGTCCCGGCAAGGTGGTGTGCGAAAACGGGGGAAATCGCTGGCCACCTTAAGATCGGTAGGTGGAAAATCCTTCCCTGGACTTGTCAAAAAACCTTGTCGTCCAGAAAATTTCAAAAGCGTACCGGGTCTGGACTCCCTGTGGGGAAAGGGTGAGGTTGGCTTGCATTTTCCACCGTTCACACCCTGCTTCGTCCGGCCTACCGTCAAAGTTTCTTGTTGACGTGGCAAAACGCTGGAATTCCACCCTCCACATGCTCCAGCGTTTTGGGCAGCAGCGCAATGCCATTACGCAGTACGAAGTGCCCAAATGGCCTGCCCGCAGGGTGGGCCTGGGGGGGTGTTGAGCCAGAGGGGGGGGGGGGGGGAATGAAAGAGCTCTGCCCACCCTTGCTTTTGGGGGAAAGCCACCAAAATGGTCAGGGGACAATGCCCTTTTGTCAGCATGAGCATTTGGTGATTTTAGTTTGGAACGATCTTGGACACTGTGAAACATCGGTCCCACCGGCGACGGAGGGGGTAGGGGACCAGATGCGGACACGGAGCCCCTTTTTCTCCCCGAATACACAAAAGGCCCCACAGTTTCTATTTTTCAGTTTTTTATTAGGCAGTGGTTGGGGTCCGGGCTAGTTTAAAAGGGGGGCCTCAGCTCTCAGGGGCATTCTAGGAAGTCAGGTGTGTTGAAGCTGTGCGGAGGGAAGGGAGGGGGAGGTATTCCGGGGGCACCGCGTTACCGGGGGTCCCCGCCTTGGAAAAAAGGTTGGCCCCGGGAAATTTTAGGCGAGGGGGAAGTCAGTTTGTAGTGCCCCCCCGAACCCAGAGGCTTGGGAAATCAAGGCTCCCTCTCTCAAATGAGTTTTCTTGGATGCTATTCCTCCCAAAATGATCCCGCATTTTTGGCCCAAAAAAAAACAACAGTTACTGGGTGGCCACCCTCCTGGATCCCCGGTACAAAAAAAAAAAATCCAACTTTCCTTCCCCCAACCCAAATTTGAGAATAAAATGAGGAAATGGAGACCTTTTGATTGATCAACTGGAGACATCTGTTTCGTCTGCTTCACGTTTTCAATTTTCACAGTGGAAAAAGTTGCGCATGACAGCAGTAGGTGCCCAAGTAGCCGTAGCGGCGGCCCCGCAGCAGGGAGGCTGTTGGCGAAGCCTAATGGGTGACCTCTGGCAAACTTTATTTCCACCTCACCAACGCATGTAATGCGTTCACACAACAACAAACAGAGACCAGCTTAAGATCATGGTGCACAAAAATTGGTTCAAAAACGATGTTTTTTGGGTTGATCCGGCCCCAATTGACTTTGGTTATCCAAAATGGATAATGGCCGAGCTCGTCGCCACGCCATAGGGTGTTGTTCCCGCCCGCAGCCAGGTCTATTGAGCGGGCCTTCAGCACAGTGGAGGGGTCTTACAGACAAAAAGCACCGGCTTTCCAGATAATGTGGATCGTTTTTTACTTTCATTAAAATGAATCAGGCTTTGGTCTCTGATTTTGTTGTGGGCCCCCAATTGCCGGGTCACCGATTAGTTGCCGGTTACTTCAATTCCCTTTCAAAAGAAATGGGCCTCTTGAAAACTTTTTTTAAAAAGATCATTTTTACTGCAATTTTTTTTTCTCAGTTCCCAAAAGTTTTATTTTTTTGCTTTTGCTGTGAGGAGCTGTAAAAGCACCAAGGTTTCATGACAAAACCATTTCCCTTTACTCACTTCATCTTTGAATTTTTTGCATTGTTTAATGGTTTTGGGGTCATGTTTTTCTGTGGATACAGTATAATCATGGTCCTTTGGAAAAGAAATGTGGCTTTGAGTGGCATTTCTCCTCACAATTTTTTAAAAGTGGTGAGAAAATCATTTTTTTAATTTTTTGGGTCATGGTCTGTGAGTACAATTTTTCATGGCCTTTAGAAAAGAAAAAATGGCTTCTAAGTGGCATTTCTCCCCCACTTTTTTTAAACGTGGTGAGAAGTCATTTTTATAATTTTTTTGGGGCATGCTGCTTTGAAATGCAGCAATAAAACAGGTCCTATTTTAAAAAATGTTTTTTCTAACGAAATTTGGTCTTCGAATTGTAAAAGTGGTCAAAGGGTAAATTTTTTTTTGAATTTTTGGGGGATTTTGGTGAAATGCAGCATATAAAAGGGCCTATTCTAAAAAAAGTTGTTTCTAAAGACATTTGTTCTTCACAGTTGCAAAAGTGGGTCAAGGATCTGTTTTGAATTTTTGGGGGCATGTTGCTGTGAAATGATTTACTACAGGTCCCTTTGTAAAGAATTTTGGGTTTTCTAACAGCTTTGTTCTTACAAATGTCAAGAGTGGCTCAAGGGTGATGTCGAAAAACGGGAATAGGTAGGGAACTGTTAATGGACACAATTTCAAAAATGACTTGTTTTTGCAAAATCTTTTTAAAATGCTAGCAATCCCTTAGTGAGACAAACCCCCCTTAATACAAATTAAAAAAAAAAAAGAAACAAAGACGTGATGGGATTCCCTCCTATTTTTTAAAAAATGTGTTTTCTAGAATTAAATACTAAAAAAACTTGATGTACAAATAGTGATACAAATATATCTCTGAATTGTACAAGGGAGGTACAGGAAGCTTTTAACAGATCTGGGTTTCCCAGGACAGGGATAGTCTATATCAGTTCAATTTAAAAAGGTGGTTGAAAGACTCCTTTTTCCCCGCACTTTTTTAAACTGGATGTCATGAGGTTTGGGGCTCATGCTGTGGCCAGGGCAGGTATAGTCAATGTCAGTTAAATAAAATTGGTTTGAAAGACTCCTTTTTCCGGACTTTTTAAATCTTGGGGGTCAGACAGGTTTAATGGTTTACTGTGGTACAGAAAGGTATATCTATGGGTTTCCCGTTCAACTAAATCGTGGTTGAAAGACTCCTATTTCCGGCACTTTTTAATCTGTGGGTCATGAGGTTTAAGGGTATGTGCGTTCCAGGACAGATATAGTCAATGTCCCCGTAACTAAAATGGTGGGTTGAAAGACTCCTTTTTTTCCGGCATTTTTTAATTGTGGGTCGATAGGTTTTTGGGTCTGCGCGTTCCAGGACAGGGATATTCAATGTCCAGTTCAAGTAAAATGATGGTTTTAAATCATACTGCCTTCTGGACTTTTTATTTGTGGGGCATGCGGTTTTTTGGGTCTTTTTTTTGGTTACAAAAAAGGGGTTTGTGAAAGGTCTGGGACTTTTTTTCTGTGGCTTTTAAACCCAAGGTGTTGCCTAAAAAGTAGACGTATCCCTTTACTGTTGTGGATGTTAATTCCAGCTTCTCAGCCCATTTTGGTGTAAGATAAGGTGTTGTTCCCATCCCTTTGACTTTAGGGGGCTTCCCCGATTATCTATTTGACTATCGGAAATCGTTTTTTGATAATCGACTATCGACCCCGATGAAAAAAGTGAGTAATCTTTTCAATAGTTAGGTTATGTCTCGTTTTGTTAGTGACTTAAAATGCGGGGCAATGACTAATAGCGCAGAGGGGGTAACTAAAATAGGGTTATTTTTGGAGTAGGAAGTCTAATCCAAAAATCCCTAAAACTTAATTTAGGGCCTATTTTTGGGGGAGGGCTGAAATAATATGTAGACAAAGGTACACAAAGATTATTTATCTGTTTCCGTGTCTTTCATTAACATCACAGCTTCGAACAGGATGCGTAAATAAGCAATATGGGGGGCGGGTGTGTGCCCCTTCGAAGTTTACGGGTGAAAAACAGAAGGGTGGGAAGAGCCCCTGTGGGGAAACCCGGCCCCTGGTAGGGAGTATAAAATAATTTTGTTTAATATGGCCCTTGTACACAGACATTCTCTTTAAGCTAATTGTGAATAGCAGGCTCTGTAAAAACAGCCAGATGGGAAAACCCCTTTAAGGCCTAAAATAGGCTTTTCACTAAGAAGTTAAAGGTGGTGATTTTACAGCTTTTTTTTACATAGTAAAGTCAGTAAGCTTCATTTATCAAAACTGTATAGTAACCAATGAGAGCTCAGTTTTTATTTTCCCAGAGCGGAAATGAAAGCTCAGCTTTGATTGAGTACCATGGCCCACAAAGGCAATCTTACTGTTAGACAGTTTTGATAAATGAGGTCCAATGTTTTCAGGAGAGAAAAGCTTTTGTTGAGCTTAGCATTTCATAAAAGTAATACTCTAGTATTGACACATATACACATACTTGCCAACCTTTTAAATCACAAATGCAGGAGATTCTAGCCCACTCCATTATACACGCTAAACCTTTTTGAAGTTCCCCTGAAAACACTCTGAAACACCAGTTTTAGACTGCGGTTTGCGTAAATCCCACTTCCTTTGAGCCCCAGTGTCTGGGAGACTCCTAGGAAAAACAGGAAAGGCGGCAAGCATGGATATACAGAGCATAAGATCAAAACACATCTATTCTTTTTAGGTTGGGAGCATTGTTGGTCAATAAACACTATACAAAATGGACCATAAATATAAGGCCATCACAAAGTACTGATCTTAGTCCTATTGGAAATTTATGGTCAAACCTGAAAAGGCAGGAGCGAGCAAGACGACCTTCAAATATGTCTCAGTTACACCAGTTCTGTCAGGAGGAATGGGCCAAAATTCCTACCAACTATTGTGAGTAGCTTGTGGAAAGATATCCAAAATGTTTGACCCAAATCACAGTTTAAGAGCAATGCTACCAAATCCTAATGAAATGTATGCAAACTTTTGACTTTGCAGAAAGTAATAAAAAATCCTTTAAAAAATTCTCTCTCTCATTATTCTGGCATCTGGCAAATATAAATAATGTTGATAATCCTAATTGACCTAAAATGGGTAAGGTTTATTATGATTTCATGTCATATAGTGAGAAAAACATGCATATGTGCCTTTTTATATAGTGTATGTGAACTTCTGGTTTCAACTGTGTGTATATATATGTATATACTGTATATTGTGGCAGAATGACCGTGCAGTTGCAGGTCTCTGCCACTAGGTGGAATTCAGCAAGGTACCTGCTACAAACGTGCCACCGAATGTCTGGTTTCGGTGGGGGAAGGAGACTTGCTGGTGTCAGTGACAATAGGTTAATGACACAGGTAGCTAGAATGGCTGCCTTGCAGCCAGGTATGGGTCTCTTTTCCCAGGACAGTCGTAGCGTTGGGTGGGAGGCCGTCCCCACAGTCCAGGCCAGGTTTTGGGCCAGACCCTCTAGGGCTATAAGAGGCCTCCTACTACAGGTGATCGGGGGTCTTGGTCTGCGACCTGGGAGTAGGGAGCAGAGGAGCTGGAGAGAGGCTCTTGCCCCCACAGAGACTTGGAGAAAAGTCTGACCCCAGTGTGGGGAAAGTGTGTATGTTGCTCGGCGATAGGCCTAGGCCATTGGTAGAGAGGGTGTTCTATGGTATGTGTATTTAGTGGCCAGACAGCCTGAGGTTTTGTTTTGTTTTATTATCCTGTGCCTAAATAAAGCTGGTTAAGGCCAGAGTTAATACGAACCCTGCTGTCAGTGTGCCAATCCGTTTTACCCAATCGGCGATCCGGGAGCTAAAGAACCCCCAGGACGGGCCAGGAGGGCGTCCAGACGAGAGCGGATCGTCACATATGGTGGAGGCATGCGAAGGGCATAATTGGCACTAACGGATGTGTGTACAAAGTGGTGCAAAGGAAAAAATGCAGTTTGCATAGGACTGCTGCTGTTTGCATAGGACTGTCGGATACTAGTCTTGTATGAGCCAGGATCTGTTGGAAGAGACTGCCTCAGTGGAGCAGGAAACGGTCTCTGGAGAGACAGGGGACGCACCCCAGTAAAGAGACTGTGTTGCTGCCTGAAAACTTTGTTGTGACTATGGAGGACATTTTTGAGTTGGTGCGTCATATGACCACCCAGCCAGCGTTACAAAAGACGGTTACCAAACCTAGCCACTTGTCTGAATGCCCAGAGACACTGGTTGGAGGTTCCATTGCCAGGGGTGACCAGCCTGACCTCTGTTTTGGAAGTATGCAGGGGGGATCATGTACAAAAGGAGGTCCTGTGGCTAAGAGGTCCTGGGTTCTACCCAAGTGTGAGCCAAGTCCCAGGAAGACCAGACGGAAAAAGTACAGCGATCCAGTCATTACCAAGGGGAAAAAAACCTCGACAGCAGGAAACCACCATAGTCCGGCAGGAGGAGCGGTCGTCACCACGGATGCATTGGTTGCAGGTTGATGGTCTCCCACTGTGGGTCGACATGGATTGTCACCAGGATGTCTCCAGAGTGCACCCGGACATCGTACCCAGTGTGAGGACCCGACCAGACTCTGGTAAGACTGTTCTAATGTGGTTTGAGACCTGCTGTGGGACCGTAATCCATATGCATGAGGTTTGTGAGAACTTACAGTCCAGGTGTCTACTCGGCAGAGACTTCCCACATGTTGGGCACTTGTGGGTGACCGCAAAGTTATCAGGCAAAGGAAGTGACTTTTCCTGGGAAGTGCCACCTATGGAGTATGTGGTGCCAATGCCTGAGAGGGAGGAGGCAGAGTGGTCATCTCCAAAAGTCCCTGAGATGATACTGGAAAAGTCTGATGGACTCTATGTTCAGGACATATGCACTATATGACCTGTTTCAAAGGTTACTAAGGTGGAAAAGGGGCCGGTAATGGATGGCTCTGTCAGACTACCTGAGCAGTAGGTTGTTGGTGGGGTCACAGAGTTAGCATTGGTTACTGCAATGTGTGAACCTGCTTCTAAAAATGTTGTAACAGTAGAGGAGAGCAGCTCAGGCCTGCCCATGGAGGTTATGGCTGTCAGAGCTAGGTGTGCAGTAAAGGCAGAGTGTGAACTAGCTCCTGAAGCAGTGCCAGCCCCAGCTGTAGAGCAGACAAGCTCAAGTGTGCCCCCAGAGGTCAGGATTAACAGGGCTGAGTCTATAGCAGGGAATGGGTGTCCTGAGCTGCATGATAATATGGAGACATGGGTTAACACTACAGGCTCAGGGGGAGCTAATGTGGTTGCCCATAGCAACAAGGTGTCCTTTGCATTTCTTGCCATAAAAATGTATGAGAGTGCGGGCCCTGAAGCTGTGTGTGAAGTGTCTGGAGTCCAGTTGGTGAGTGTGTCACTGTGTGTACCTGATGGTAGCTTGCAAGTTGCAGGTAATGGGGGCCCAGGGATTGATAGCCACCAGTTCTGTGTGACTGCTGATGGGTCCAGAGAGGAGCTTTCCTGTTTCAGTATGCAGCCTGGAAGAGAACAGGAGAATCCTGGGGATGTTTGCACTCCTACAATGTGTGATGAGACTAGTTTAATGAGGGTGTGCCCAGCCTCTGGTGAGGTTTTTGCCTGCATGAATTCGGCCTCAGATAACTGTGTAGAGAAAATGTGTGCTGAGGCAGATTCTGTGTGCAGCCTTGAGCAGTGTATTACAGAGTGGACACTGTGTGATGGAGAGCTGGATTGTATCCAGTGGCGTAGCTACAGGGGTCGCAAGGGTCGCAATGGCGACCGGGCCCCTGAGCTAGGGGGCCCAGGAGCCTCCCTCGCCACACAGCTCGTGCTTTACAATCAAAAAGAACATCGCAGCAGCAACCGACACATAGCTGTGTGCACGGAAGCTGCCGGCTGCAGAGAGAGACAGGAAGGGAGGGGGAGGAGCGCTCCGTCTCCCAGCGTCCCGGGCGGAACACTTCACTGTGCATGAAGAGAAGCACAGCTCGAACTGCCTGCATCTCCTGTAGTGATTACACAGTAAGTGTAACACTAACACACTTTGTATGTTCTAATACATAATGTACACATACAGTATAGTCACACATACACACCTTGACACCTATAGTGTGTGTCTGTGATGTGTATGGCTTATGTAACATGAGACTGGCCCATGTGGCAGGCATGCTGGAACTTATAGTTCTGCAGCTGCTGTGGGACTATGAGTACCAGCATACCACACTACATATGCTTTAAGTTTTGATCTAGTGTGGTATGCTGGTACTTGTAGTCCCACAGCACCAGCTGTAGAACTATAGGTACCTGCATGCCTGCCACATGGGCCAGTCTCAAGTTGCATAAGACCTGCACATCACAGACACACACACGGTGTGTGTATATATATATATATATATATATATGTGTGTGTGTATATATATATATATATATGTGTGTGTATATATATCTATGTGTGTGTGTATATATATATATATATATATATATATATGTGTGTGTGTGTGTATATATATATATGTATATATATATGTGTGTGGTGTGTATATATACACTCACCGGCCACTTTATTAGGTACACCTGTCCAACTGCTCGTTAACACTTAATTTCTAATCAGCCAATCACATGGCGGCAACTCAGTTCATTTAGGCATGTAGACATGGTCAAGACAATCTCCTGCAGTTCAAACCGAGCATCAGTATGGGGAAGAAAGGTGATTTGAGTGCCTTTGAACGTGGCATGGTTGTTGGTGCCAGAAGGGCTGGTCTGAGTATTTCAGAAACTGCTGATCTCCTGGGATTTTCACGCACAACCATCCTAGGGTTTACAGAGAATGGTCCGAAAAAGAAAAAACATCCAGTGAGCGGCAGTCCTGTGGGCGGAAATGCCTTGTTGATGCCAGAGGACAAATGAGAATGGGCAGACTGGTATCGAGCTGATAGAAAGGCAACAGTGACTCAAATAGCCGCCCGTTACAACCAAGGTAGCAGAAGAGCATCTCTGAAACCACAGTACGGCGAACTTTGAGGCAGATGGGCTAACAGCAGCAGAAGACCACACCGGGTGCCACTCCTTTCAGCTAAGAACAGGAAACTGAGGCTCCAATTTGCCCAAGCTCATCGAAATTGGACAGTAGAAGATTGGAAAAACGTTGCCTGGTCTGATGAGTCTTGATTTCTGCTGCGACATTTGGATGGTAGGGTCAGAATTTGGCGTCAACAACATGAAAGCATGGATCCATCCTGCCTTGTATCAACGGTTCAGGCTGGTGGTGGTGGTGTCATGGTGTGGGGAATATTTTTCTCTTTGGGCCCCTTAGTACCAATTGAGCATCGTTGCAACATCTTGTGGAATCTATGCCACGAAGAATTGAGGCAGTTCTGAAGGCAAAAGGGGGTCCAACCCGTTACTAGCATGGTGTACCTAATAAAGTGGCCGGTGAGTGTATATATATACACGTGTGTGCATATATATGTGTGTATATATATATATATTTATATATATATATATATATATATATATATATATATATATATATATATATATATAATGTTTGTGTATGTATGTGTGTAGCTACAGGGGTCACAGCAGCAGGGTCCTTGAGCCAAGGAGACCACAAGCCCCCTTGCCACACTGCAGTATCACTGGGTCAGGTCACGTAGAGCCAGTGATACAGCACTCACAGCTGCAGCCTGCCCGGTGCAGGCAATAGCTGAGGCAAAGCATCCCACACCATTTTTATATGCAGGGGAGAGGGACAAGAGTGAGCAGACACTGGTTGAAACTCATTTTCTTCTATTGGACAATTTCTTTTAATAGATATAATTTTCTGTATCGCGCTACACCACAGACATCCGCTACGCCAACTAGGGAACCTGTTGTTGTAATACTGGCCAACAGACGGCGTCTGAGGGTAGGGGGGGCCCAAGCTGAAGTTTTGCACCCGGGCCCCTGAGTCTCTAGCTACGCCCCTGATTGTATCACTGCAGAGTGTGAAGAGAGAGGTCATGCTGAGACCTTTAGTTCTACTGATTTCACTGGCTTCAATGATTGCTGTGTTGCCAGTAGCTTTTTCTGCCATGATCCCAAAGACCGCAGTGATGGAAGGAGTGAGCTGCTAGACACCACGGAGGTTGGTGTATGCTTGAACCCTAGTGAGAGGCAGATGAATGGGTTTAAATCCTCAGATGGTAAAGAAGTGCCTGGTTCTGAGGCAGCTTATAAATTTTCCTTACAGGCGATGGAGAAACATAATAACAGTATCTCAGAGGTATTATGTCCTGTGGTTTGGGGGGAATGGCAGATGGATGCCATTTGCAGCAAGATGTCCGCTGAACCTACGGAGGGTAAAAAGGTGACTGAGTTGCCTAATGTGAAAACGGCCAGTTTGGTGTATGAGGGGGAGAACTATAAAGGTAATAGCCGGGCGGTTATGACTGATGTCCCATTTATAAATGTGTCTGCCATTGCCTCCAGCTCATTGTGCGAATTTGATGTTGAACAAGATGTAGGAGTGTCCCAGGTAGAAGCTGAGAATTCCCCCTTAGAGATGGTTATAGGAGATGTGAAAGAAACATCTCCACCCATTAATGCAGAGTATCTGCTGCTAGAAAGCGCCAGTGAGAGGTGTTCACAGGAGAATGTGTCCTCTGACACTGGTGAGGTGCCAGGTAATATCATAATGGCGGACAAAGTGTCTATAGAAATTGTCCATAGTAACTCTGAAATTACTAGCATGCAAACTGCTCATGATGAAGTCTGTATTACAGAATATGCACTGTTTGTGGCCCCTGTAGTGATATGTAGGCCTGCAAGGATGGTCACCACAGGTCAAACACCTGTTATGGGCTGTAAAGCCAGGTGAGTACTAGTGACACCTGTAGTCATGCAAGGATATTGCATGAAAAAACGGAAACGGGCTATGAATGTGGTCTTCCCACTGCTGTACGTCAAGTGTATGGAGGGACAAGTGAGTCCTCAGACATTAGAAACCCACCTGGTAGAGAAGCTGAGATCAGCGGTAGGGGTTTCCTAGAGGTAGCGATGGCCTGCAATAACCCTGTGAGTATTGACCAGCAGGTTAGGGGTCGCACAGATGTACCATATACCACGGTGGGTGCTTGTCCAGAGAAATTAAAGGATGTAGCTGACCCTGAAAGGCAGGAGTTGGTCAGTCAGGACCAGGGGACTTGGGACATAGAGAAGTGTAGGTTGCATTGTACTCCTGCCGACAAAGAGGTAGCAGGTTTTGGATTAGGTGCGCCCCTAGGAGCCAAGGTGGATAGTGACCCTGAGAGGGCTGATGTCCTTACAACTTCTGGTGACACTAGTGTGGTTGCTGGGACCAACCAGATGCCTTTTGCTGATGTGAGTCCCACGATAGTGAAAATTTTGCCCAGTGGGGACAATGCCAAGTTAGCCTGGGTATGAAAGAAGACTACAAGGCCGGATAGCGCTGGTCAGGGGCGTTGCTAGTGTCCTAAAACATCCGGGGCTCGGGCCCTTTGTGTTTTTCCCGCCTCATTGTGAACTGCGGATGTTTTTTTACAGAGAAAAACCTTCTATTCCTGTCACTAATTTTCTGCACATCCCCACAGATCCCGTCCATCTCCTCAGCAGTCACTGTACAGTAAAAATCACCAAATTGAAAAAATTTACTTTTTCAGAACTTCTCACCTTCATATGACAATACCCCTAAACAGTCACCAAATAATCCACCGATACATGGAGAAAATCTACTAGACAAGTGATTGTGACTAAAAACACTCCTACAAAACCAAGACCCAAAACTATTACTACTTAAGGCTCAAAAAATCTGCCAGCCCTGGGCGAACGCGCCCCCCAATGTGATACCAGCTGTACGGTCGTTACTTTATCCCACCGCCATACAGGGGCCATATATGGTAGTTACTAGTTGTATGTAGATCTGGGACATAAAAGGGGATTACCTGCTTTTTACATTTAGTAAAACTCCCGGAGAGTCTTTTTGACAGCGTCGTTCACTTTCCTTTTTTTCCCCATCCGGTTCACCCTTTCATGCTGATTGCCCCCGGCCCAATACTGCCCCTGAGGATTTGGACACAAATATTTGACAAATACAAAAATCAGGGGAACACTAAAAACAAGTGAAACATCAGGTTTTTAAAGGAATTTTGGAAATCCCATTATGAAGGGAAAAATATAAAAAACCTGGGATCTTGTTTACAGTTGTTGATAAAAAAATTGTATTAAGTCACCTCCCAATGGGTTTCAAGGGGATCCCCACACAGGTGAGCCCCTAACACTAAAACATGTTACCTCACTAGGAGTCAATTAGACTAAACATCTCAGGGCGTGTGGGAAAACCTGCCATTGAATTACCTGCAATTTTAAAAGAGGTAAGGGGAGTGCAGAACCCAATGAGGTTGCCTTTCCCTAAATAGACTTCAAAAAATCAATTAGGTTTTGGAACATCCTTATTTTTTAAAAAAAAACGTAAGATAGGTGCACATAAAAAAAGGCAATGCATAATCTAATACAAAAATCAGTGGCAACTAAAAACTAGTGAAACTCAAGGTATATAGGAATTTGGAAATACAATTTTGATCAAAAACTGAAACTAAGAGCCCCGGGTTTTTTTTTTTTCTTAGCATAATGCTTTCCAAATTTTCCTTTTACTTGTGTTTGTTGGTGCGGCATTGGCACGGGCAGTTGGAAAGATGGGGCGCAACCCCGTTATGGAGATGGCGAAATTTCACTGGGTTGTTGGTCATGAGGCATGGTGGCGTTTTAGCGGGAAATTTTATAGTTGCGCGGGGAAAAGGGGGAGTGGGTTTTTTTGGGGATTCTCTGGGCAAATTGGTGACCCCCCCTGGGGGGTTTTTTTCCCAACACGATATTAAAAAGGAAGGGGACCGACCCATGTGATCGGACCTCTAAGCCTTGTTTTTAAACCCGGTTAGCTGGCAAAATTGTCGGCGGGTCAGATATGATTTTTTTTAAATTGTGATCCTCACCTCGGGTTTCTACAAGGTAAACCTCTGCAGACGGTGTCACAAGGGGGCCTTATTTGTTCTGTGTCTATGAGTTAGGGACGACTCCCCAAAGTATTTGGTTTTGGGCCCCTTTTTAAAAGCTGTACTTTGCTATAGATAAAAGGGCCCCCCTTTTAGTAGGGGGGTTCACCAGCTTTTAAAATAGAAAGGGAGTTTTTCCCCTCTCTCAGAAGAAAAAAGGGTTTTAAATGATGAGGTTAGAGATCAGGTTTTTAAATGTGTGTATAGAGGTTTAAAGATTTTTGATATATAAAAGTTACGTTTTAGTTTTAACAGATAGAGAAATGATGGGTTTTTAAGTTTCCCCTATGGCAAAATAGTAAATACACTGTGTTACAAAACACATAAACTTAAAACTCATTACTGCATGGTGAAAGAAAATCACAACTATTACTACAAGTTTATTAAAGTATGAAAAACATAAACAAGAGAAAAAAAAAAGAAAAGGATATCATGATAATAAAATAAGACCAAGCCAGTGTAAAAGGAACCATAAACTATGTTTTGGCTTCGTCAGGTTGGCAGAAACCAAATAAAAATAGTAAGTGCAACACAATATTCATAAAAAAAGAAGAATTTCATCATTATTCGTACAATAGATTGTGGCTAAACACAGCGAGACACAACAACTAATTTATAGGAAATCCTTGAGTGCACATTATATATGTCCTCAGCCTGAAAGTGAGATCCAGGCTACCTTCTGCTTGTGCTTACTCAGCTTCATCTGCACTTAAGCTGTGCCTGTTTTACTTCATTGAGAAGACAAAGTGGCGTCTTTCAAGAACTCCTACACAACAGACCTGCTTCCGCTATCTTCCTGTAAAATGAGAAGACAAGACATGGAGTCAGGGCCACATATGCTGCTTATCATATTGGATAGAATTGCAGCCCCTCTACTAAGTTGGAAGAAGATATGCCACTCACTGAAAATGCATTAACTAAAAAATGTCCTGCACCAGAAGTGAATCATTTTAACACGCTCTGTTTGAAGACTGAGATTTTAAAGGGACAATAATGTTTTGTGTTATGCCTAGATTCAGAGAACGCCAAAGAGAAAATCCCTGTATTATGCCTGGCTTCATCACAAGCTCTGAAGTGTTCATTTTAGGTAAATCTCTACCTTTTAGTACCATGTTATTTTTAGGTCCAAAATGTACTGTTATAATCTGATAGACTTCTTATTATATCTGTATAGCAATTAAGACTTCTCTAAGGAAACCCTCTGTTTGGATGTAGCTTTAAACATGTGGGCAAAGGTAAATAAACATTTTTACCAAATACATTTCTATTATGTTTTTGTTTCATTTCAAGGATACAGCAGTTTATCTATCCTGCTTGTTTACAGATGGTTTCCTTGGTTATCAATCACCCCTGTGCTCTAGCCACCCAGCCCGCTCCTGCTGATAACAAAAAGCAATAAGTTGCCCAAAATGTTGTTTTAAACTAGATAACCAGCTTACAAGGATATATAAACTGTTGTAGCTATGAAATGAAGCAACATCAGACCATAAATATATTGGTAAGAATGTTTAGTTAACTTTGCCTACATGTTTAACCCAAAACCTTTATTTTACTAAGTAGTCATAGGGGGAAGGGGGTTCCCGCAAATTGATGTATGGGTACATCATGAGGATTGTGTGGGCTTAAAAGCTAAGCCCGCACAATCCTAGCATGGAACCAGTTGTATATTACAGCTGGCTCCATGCCCTGTCGTCCACGAACAGAACTTGCTTCGGTCGCGGCCGATTAACCCTTTATATGCTGCAGTCAATCACAACTGCGGCAGTTAAGGGAAAGACATAAGAAAGGAGGTTTCTCTGTCTCCATCGGCACCCCCGCAACGTGATCAGAAGGTGCAGATGGCTACCTAACACCCTAACAAAGGCTTCCAGGCTGCCTGTGACATCATCATGCAATCACTACGGTGAGTGAGCTACAGGTACGATACGTAGCAGTAAAGCTATGTACTACTACGTAATGAAGCAGTGATCTAATAGATCGTTAAATCAAGTCCCCTATGGGGAGAAGTAAAAAAAATAGTAAAAGTGATAAAGTGAAAGTAAAAAACACACAAATAAATAAAATAAAACACGTACACCGTCTTTTCCCCATTGCAAATGGCAATTGCCCAAAAAACAAACAAAATCAAGAATAAAAAAGTACACATATTTGGTATCACTGCATGCATAACTTTGTTCATTCTGCTGCACATAAAATGGAATAAAAAGTAATCATCAAGTCATATAAATGCCAAAGTGGAACTAATGAAAATGTCAGTTCATCTCCACAGCTCCATATATGAAAAGGAGAAAAAGTTATGCAGTATTTTCGTCATCCTGCTTTCCAAAAAACAGACTAAAAGGCGATAAAGTCATGTTCCCCTCAAAATTGTATCAACAAAAACGACAACTCATCGTGGGGAAAAAAAAAACGCCCCTACTCGTAGATAGGAAAATAAAAAATAAGTTATGGGTCTCACACTATGGCAATGCAAAAAGGTTTTATCTTTTTTAAAAAAAAATTTATTGTGTAAAAGCAGTAAAAGATAAAAGAATATAAATTGTGAATCGCTGTGATTGTATTGACCTGCTGAGTAAGTGCGTAATAAAATTATCATGTCACTTTTACTGCACGGCAAACATTGTAAAAAAAGAAAAAAGGTGGCATTGTCTTTGTTTTTTTCCCCCCATTTTCATGGCCCAATGCTAAAAAAAACTGTGAAACACTGGAGGGCCTTAAATATACCATACACCCATAAAGGAGATCCCTGTGGGGTGTTGAATCCAAAATGGGGTGACTTCTGGAAAGTTTAATCTGTTCTGGTACTTTAGGGGCTTTGCAAATGCGACATCTACCTAATGATTTTTTTTTACATGTCTTTGATCAAGAGTTTAAAACAAGAGACTATGAACAGTTGAAGAGGAAACTAATATCTCATCAACTGAATTGAAGCACCCTTACAGAGTATTATAAAAATAATTGGATTCCATGGGGTCTCCACTGTCATTTATATCCAATCCTTTTCCATGATGACCTAGACTTTCAAAATGTTAGGGTATCATTAATAAATGTTCACGTGACATAATTCTGTTGAATATTGAGTTTTTTCAAAAGTTCATAGAGGAATTAACACAAAATATTAATAGTATGGAAGAACAACTATTCTTCAGCAGAAGATTGGAATTGCGCGAAATAAATAAATTGGAAAAATTATCGATGAACATAGAAAATATATTGAAACTAACAAACATCGAATATTTCTTTGCAATTTGGAGGATTATCAACCTAAGAGTATACAAATGGCAGGATGATAGATTTTCGAAGAATATAGATCATTACGCACAATCATCGTATGACCTTATTTCTTCCAGTTCAGAGAGTGAAAAGTCTGTTTCTACTTACAGTAATCAATTTTTATGACAAGTACGACAAAGAGGGAACAGGTATCAAAAAGTACACGGAGAGGGGGTAGGAAGAATAACGGGAAGAACACAAATTCAAACACGCTCCCAGGTAATGTGGAAACATAAGTGGTAAATATCTCTGCAGTGGTTCTTTCCCCAGCAGAGATAACACCATTGCATAAAGTCCAACTTGTCAATTAAGCACATTTATTCTTGAGGAGTTAGTGATTTTTCAGCTTTGTACGATTAAAAGTTCAGTTTAATAAGAATAGTGACACACAGATAGAAACAACTAGGGAAGATAAATTATCCCTGAAACATCTTGGTTTAAACATAAAAAGCACATATATGCCTCTGAAAAAACAGTCATCCTGTAGAAACCTATAATTCATTTACCCAGATGGAGATTGATAAAATCTTGTTAAAAGTGAAAAAGGGTGAATTTAAATATATGTCTAATATCAAGAGAGAAGAGAAGACAGCATTAGAATCTTTACAGAACAACTGCAATATAACTATAAAACCAGCCGATAAGGGTGGAGCAATCGTTGTTATGGATAAGAGATGTATCTACAAGATATTAGGAGACAGTTTTTAGATATGACAACGCATGAACAATTATCTACTAATTCCAAACACGTTATTAGAGAGCGCATTAGGAAATGATTAGAAACGTATTTCAATGAAGGTGTCATTGATTTAAAGGTTATAACTTATCTTATTAAGCAGAGTCCAATAATTCAAGTATTCTATGTATGGCCCAAAATTCATAAAAGGTTGGAAGATGCCAATGGACACCCATTGTGGTGTCCACAGAATCTATATTGTCCCCTCTAGCAATATATTTGGATTCATTTCATTATTCCCATTTCTTTATTTTGATACCTCTGATATTTTATATTAATTACATCAAACAACATAGATTGAAGGTGAGAGTTTCAAATGGCATTTGATGTGAACAGTCTTTACACTTCAATAGAACATACAATAGAAAAAGAATTAAAGGCAACTCAAATCTGAAACTCAACAACATGAGTTTTGCTTAGATCTTCTCCAGTTAATACTAGAAGAAAATTTCTTTTCTGATAACGATTTTTTCATACAGAGCTGGGGTACCGTAATGAGTTCTAATGTGACCCTACCTGTATGCAAATGCATATATGTCAAATGTTGAGGAAACTTATGTTTATTCTCACCCTCTATTTCAACAATATGCCAAGATTTGGCTCAGATTTATTGATGATGCATTTTGCATATGGAGGGCCTCCGAGTCTACTAATGGAGTGTTTAAGGATTTTTTTGATCGGGATTTATCCAGAGTTAGGTTTTAAAGAAAACTACCAAGCAAAAAAATTGCCTATGGGTATAATAGCTAAAATATAACTTTTAATAATATCCTATAAAAAAGGTAATCACCCAAGAGGGAAGAACAAAAATAGAAAAAAGACTAAAAAAAACCCGCGTACCCACCCCCCCCCGACAGGGAAACCCCGCACAAACACCCTACTTAAAAATTGAAATTTACCACATGGGAGAAAAGAAAAAATAATACAAAAAGAAAAAACCTAAAGGAAATAAAGCAAAATGGTGTTTATGGGTGATATATAACAGTCCCAAAAAAACCACAAAAACAAGAAATAAATAATAAGGGGGAAAATTTTCACCAAACAAAATAAAATAAAACAAGAAAAAAACCCAACACATTTCACCCAAAAGGTCAAGGGGGGTCTTTCAGGGAAAATAAAAAAAAATTTTTTATTTTCAAGGGGCCATGCTAAAATTAGCAAGCACTATGCTATGATGGCTTACTTTCCCTTCAAAAAAAAGAGGGACAGGGGGCAAATCCCTAGATGACGATCCGGGGTTTACTGCACTAGTTTGGGATGCTAAAAGATGCCCTTAGCAGCACCCCAAAGCAAGGACACACCCCTATATTTTCCCGGGTTTAAATAAACAAACTTACCCCTTTTATGAAAAAACAGTTTGTACGCCGACCGCTCCATAGCCGAGTCGGCCAGGGCCCCGGGCCTGAAAAAAGTTGTATTGAAACAACATTTAACACATGGAAAAAAAGGGAAATCCCGGGGGCAAACCCCAAAGGGGGAGAACGTGAAACCGCCAACGCCCGATAAAAGGCCCAACAAGCCCCGACCCCAAAATACAGATAGAACCAAGGGCCCCCTTGCGCAAAAACCCTGGGGGCTTTGCGCAATACAGGACGGGCGGGCGCTGCTTTGGCGAACAAGCCACATTTGAAAAGCAAAATAAGGCCACAGCTCCCAGACACCCCGGGTTAAAAAAGGTGAACGGCAAAAACACCAGGATAACATGCAAAAAAGGGAAAGGATAGATAAAAAGGGGCAAATTTACTAGGTAAAAGAAATTTGTCTATAAAAATTATAACACAAGATATATAATAAATAAACCAAGCTCATAGAATAACTGATACATAGTAATAAAAAAAAATAAAAAAAACAAAAACAGGTAAACTAAAAATAACAAAAAGAGATGCAAAAAATAAAACCAAAAGATAAATAATTCAATATTTTGGTAAAGGGCAGACTAGAAAAAAAGAAGTAAACAAAAGAGAATCTTTTTTTTAACCCTATGGGTTTTTAGGGTTTTTTCAGTGGAAAATCCCGTTAGCCTCTCGTTGTAGTAATTTTTCCCCTTTTTATTAGGGGGCCCCACAGCCTTCTCCTTAAATTTTTTAAGGGCCCAAAAATATTGATAGGATAAAAATAAACTCCCGTAGCATTGAGTTTAAGCTCTGTAAAAGCTCCATCCCCCCTGAAGTTGGGTTGAGAGGGTGTACAGTTCTTTTTGGACAAAAAATAATATCAAGGGGGCCGGTTTTCCACAGTCGGGCCCCGGGCCACCCAGCTAACTATTTGGGCCGGTTTTTTGCGTCAGACAGCGGTTTTTCCCGCAAGAAGACAAAAGGCCCCGGCTACAGGGGCCCCGCAAGCCCCTTTCTACGGGCTTTGAAGGTAGTATTGCTTTCCTGTAACCGCATCGCCGCAAATCAAGGCATTTCCGTACCTCGGGGGACCTGCCCGGGGTCGCGACCTCGGAAAGTTTTCCCCCCCTGCAGCAGTGAAACAGGGGAAAAGAGAGCGACTTGCCGGCCCAAAAACCCCCCCCGGGGGCCTGCGGG
>JAODAL010051634.1:0-26553 GCA_025379985.1 Phyllomedusa bahiana | reverse complement strand
GTTTTGGGGAGAGAAACTTACCACATTGTTATGTTCCCATTTCCTTTACAGCTGCTGTTAGGAAAGAAGTTCATGTCTTCTTGGATGCATCCATGGAAGCAATATCTGCGGTAGCCTACCTGAGGATGTCTGGAGAGGACAGCAAGCCACACTGTGGGTTTCTCCTAGGAAAAGCCAAGCTAACTCCAAAACCTGCGCATTCTGTCCCAAGACTCGAACTTTGCGCAGCTGTCCTAGCAATAGAAATTGCTGAAGTTATATAGGATGAAATGGACATTACTACTGATTCATTTACATTCTATACAGACAGCAAGGTTGTACTTGGATACATATACAACCAGACAAAGCAATTTTATGTGTACATTAGCAACAGAGTGGAACGTATCAAAAGCTTCTCCGCCCCTGAACATTGGCATTACATCCCTACTGACCTCAATCCAGCTGACCGTGGAACAAGATGTGCCCCTGCTTCAGGTCTCATTGATCACATGACTCCTCCAAGTTTCTTGTTTCAGGACTCACTACCTACTGATGCCAGTTGCGATTTGGTGGAACCTGAGTCTGACAAAGAAATTAGGCCGACAAGTTCTACGCTCCATACCACAGTGGTTCCTAAACTAAGGATCAAGACAAAGACAAGGAATGTAATTTGGACTGTGCAGGCTCTCCTTCTAAATTTCTTTGTGCTTCTGAAGGAAGAACATTCCTTTCAAGGTGTGAATTTCAACGTGTTAAGTGTAGATTCTCAGCTGGAGATTGCATATAGAGGAAACTGTAAAGAGGTTCATCGTAATGAGTGGCCTATCGGTCTCATCATCAAAGTTCTGTCCAGCGACGATGAAAAGACTCGCAAAGTGGAGGTTAAGGTGACTAAAGGAGGTTCAACACGTATTTTCTTCCATCCAATCACTGAACTGGTTCTTCTTCTTGCCAAGGAAGCTGACACCTGAAGATGGACGTGTACTATCAGGAACTTCCAGCTGTACTATACCACTGGATTTAACATGGGTTGGTGGAAGTGTTGGCATGTTGCGGATTTCCCAATCCGAAGATTGGTTTGACTTGGATTTGGTTTCCCATTGGATTACTTTCATCGGAATGTACTGTTATAGAATATTATCTAGACTTTAACTGTTGATATTTTGCATGTTTTTCTCTTTCTTACAGGTTCAGAGAACATTCGTTATAATGTATTATATTGAAATATAAAGATTTCAGACGGGAGTGTCATGTCCCATGAATTCATGGCTCATAATCAGTATTGTAATTTCTATTACTGCTTTGCATTGTTCTTAAGTTTGTCCCTCTCGTCTCCCTGTATGTGTGCTCTGAGGCTTGTAGCTCCTCCCTCCTTCTAGCATTTTTCCATCTTTCTGTCTGACTGAAGCACTGTATCCTCATTCTCTGCATCAGCTCTGTAAAGTTATCATCTTTTCACCTACTACTTTGGTGTAAACTTCAAGATTCAGCCTGGTATAAACTCCTGTTGGTTCTTCATACACGCCAGAGCAGTCGAGTTGATCACTGTCTGACAAGATTCTGAAGTAAGTTTTACAGTTCAATACAGACTTCCATTACCACATGGGCCTGATAGATTTTTACACTTGCTGTCAGATATGGAGTCAGAATAGGCACCACTCTGCTTCTGGCAGCATACACGGGGGAGGAGTACATGGCATACAGGCCACAACCGACATCACAGGAAGCAAATCACGGACACTGGGGCTGTCACACATATTGTCGACCCAGTTCTGGAAGATCTCTTCCTACCCCTTCCTCTGCCCTGAGTTGGGACATGCACCTCTACTGGGTTCTCCACTGGGACTTCCTCCTCCTCTGGCTCATACGTTTCCTCTTGGTTTCCGCTGTTGGAGGCTCGACAGAAGATTTGGGTTCTCCATCGGGGGGCAGTGAAAGAAGATAGAATTATAGATAGCCTGTTAGCCCTGCAAGCAATTAGGGGTTAACTAGCCTAAATGACCACAAGATGACACATGTAACTGTCTTTTAGGAAAGGGCATGGTTAATAAGCAGAAATAGGGGTTAATAAGGATGCACAACAGTAGTAGTGGAGAAATGGAGTCTGCAATATGCTGCAAGATGGCGTACCTTCTGTAAATTAAGTTGGTTACCACTATTTCTAATGGCAGGAAACGGCACCCATAGCACAGGCCCTCACCTCTCCCAGACTTCCCCTCACTTATCTCAGTAATGATGCTCAATTAGAAAGCCCCGACACCCCAGAACAGTAAATTGGATATGGTTATGTGGTTGCTGGTAATGGCGATCACAGGGCACCCAAAGATGCGTCCCCCACGGTATTCCGCTGCTCCCTGCTCTGCCACCCGGAAGTAAGGTCAAAGAGCCTAACCGAAAGTCCCAGAACTAGACGTTCTGTTCTGGAGTTCTGTTGTTTTGGCCTACAGACCTCCAGCACAGAGGGCAGCATGTATAAAATTTGACGTTTAAATGCCAAATTTAATGCGCATAATATTAGTATAGAATGCGCCTGATTTATGAACCAGCTCTACAGCGGGTCATAAATCAGGCGCATTCTAGTGCTTGTATGACATTTCTGACTCTAAATCTATAGCTTCGTGCGGTCCTCGAAAGCAGGCGAATTGAAAGTGCCGCAGGTGCTTTGTAATGCACCTCATATTGGCGTACGGGCCATTTAAAAATGTAGCAAATGGGGCTGTGCTAGATGTTGGGCTGAAAAGACGCCAGATATCTGTTGAAGCCCTGTTCATACACGTCACCCCATGAGGCCAGATGCGGCCACATGTCATCGAAAATGGCTACGCGTGTCAGCACTTACACATAGGTTCACCATCATGGCCCTAGAGGTATATCCACATGATGAGTAAAAGGTATTTGTCGGATGTTGACTTGTCAGACAACACAGTTTTCGATGAGTATTTCACTTTCTTTTTTTTTACTCATGGTTTACAGTCGAAAACAAGTCCCATTCATTTATATGTGGTTTTGGATGCAGATCTGCATTAAAACCACATACAAACATTTGGGACATGTTTTTCACAAGGTTTTTAGCCATCCACTTTGATATCAATAGTAAATTTCAATGTATTTTCTGACTAAATAATGAATACGTTTTTTTTACAGCAGAAAACAGACCACTGATAATACGTATTGTGTGAACTACAACTCATATTTTCAATTCATGTCAGTGGGAATTCTTTATTTTCAGTAGTAGACGAGCATTTCAAGTTGGAATCCCATGGATTCCAACTTGAAATGCTCGTTGTATGGACATAGCTTAAGGTAGGCTCAGAATGGACCACAGGGGAATAAGGAAACACCCAGCAGACCTCTGAGGGATATGGGGATACTATTTAGGCAGGAAGGCAGAAAAAGAGAGACAAAAAACAAAAGGCAGAGGACAAGAGTCATGTACAATATTTGCAGTCATACACAGTAGATATCATGTGGGCATCAATAATCTAATGCACTGGTGAGCACCTAGAATCAATTCTACTGGTTGGCCTCAAGAATCAACTATATTGATGGGCCCCAAGAATAAATTCCACTTGTAGCCCCAAGAATTAAGTTTGTATACAGCCAGTAATTACAAAGGGGCTGATGATAAATGCCATTCAGTTAGATATATTCATAGATCAAAAACATAAACAGTTTCTGTGGCATACAAAGTCACTTACTTTTTCAGGAATTTTACTGGGGGAGGAGACAAATATCACATGTTGCAGCATTGATTTTTGGATGTTACAAAACAAAAAGGTCAACAATTTTAAGGAGGGAATCAAATCTAGAAAATATAGGGGTAGATAGCTTAGAGAGGGGGAAGACTAGGTGGACTGTGGATGGTGGGTTAGCCTAGTGGATAGGGAGATCCATGTGTAAAAATCAACACCGTAGTCATATGTGCCCACAAAATCTCATGCAATCTCATTACTTTAACTGAATGTATAAAGCTAGATGGGAACACACAGTATCTGCTTACAAATTCCAGAAATCTAGCAAGCCAAATAGGACAGCTTGATGCCCTACTACTTGAGAAAAAATGTATGTAGTTGGTGTTGTTGAGACATGGCAGGACTCCTCACATTATTGGGCTGTTAACCTTCACAGGTTGCCTCTGGATCCCTCTTCCACTTCTCCATGACAACATCATGTAGATGGTGGATGTTATAGACCTGGCGCTCCTCCACTTTCCATTTGAGGATGCCCCACAGACATTTTCTTTAGCAAGGCAGTGGTCGTCTTGGAGGTGTGTTTGGTGTCATTATCATGTTGGAATAATGCCCTGTGGCCCAGTTTCTGATGGGAAGGGATCATGCTCTGCTTCAGTATATAACAGTACATGTTGACATTCATGGTTCCCAATATAAACTTTAGCTTCCCACAGCCAGCAGCACTCATGCTGCCCCAAACCATGACACTCCCAACACTATGCTTGAATGTAGGCAAGACACACTTGGCTTTTTGCTCCTCAGCTAGTTGCCTCCACAAACACTTGACACTATCTGAACCAATTAAGTTCCAGTAATCCACGTACTAAGTCTGCTTGTCTTATGCCAACTGTTTGCGGTCTTTTTTGTGTATCATCTTTAGAAGAGACCTCCTTCTGGGACGACAGCCATGCAAACCAATTTGATGCAGTGTGTGGCATATGGGCTGAACACTAACAGGCTTACCCTCCTCCTCTTTAACCTCTGCAGCAAGGCTGGCACCACTCATACATCTATTTTGAGAAGACAATCTCTAGATATGATGCTGAACACGTGCACTCAACATCTTTGGTCAACTATGGTGAGGCTTTTTCTGAGTGGAACCTGTCTTGTTAAACTGCTATATGGTCTTGGTTGTTGTGCTTCAGCTCAGTTTTAGGGTACAGTTGACAATTGGCAATCTTATTATAGTCTAGGCCATATTTATGTAGAGTAACAATTCTTTTATTCAGATCCCTAGAGTTCTTTACCATGAGGTGCTATGTGACCAGTATGAGAGAGTGTGAGAGTGATAACACCAAATTTAACACACCTGCTCCCCATTCCCACTAGAGACCTTGTACCAAAATTAGTCACATGATACCATGGAGGGAAAATGGCAAATTGGCCACAATTTTTCCTTTTCACTTAGGAATCTGGACCAGATGAGAAACACATGAAAAATGTGTAGAACCAATACAGTGACCACTATATGGTCACTGTAAGGTTGTAAAACTGGTCATTGTATATTTTTTTATTTATAGTCACATAGGGCCACGTGTATGAAAACTGTCTAGGTCTAAGAGTTCTTTTGTTGCCCAAAGCAACCAATCAGAGCTCCCCTTTAATTTCATGCAGTGCTCTGAAAATATTAAAGGGTTTCTCTGATTGGTTGCTATAGGCAACAAAGAAAGCATTAGACCTAGACAGTTTTCATACATTTCCCAAATAGTGACTAGTAAGTCACAAAATAGTGGTTATGGTAGTGGTACTGTTATTTGTGTATTTCACAATGGTATAATTGGTTATATTGGTCTTTGTAAAGTGTGCTTCCTTCAGTAACAACATGAAAGTAATATTTAACTGCTATACAGTCGTCATATTTGATCTAGTATAGTGGTATTATTTTCTATTCATATATGTATTTAAATCCTTTTAAGACCCTAATAATGCCCCTGAAAGCACTAATGAATTGATTGAAAGTAACTGCATTGTTGGCACAGTTCCATCGTCTGGAGCCACACCTTGCTTAGGGCCACATTTTGTTTAAGCCTTTTCTGTGTAATGATAAGTATCAGTAAATAGAGATATTTGTTTCTGCCAGTAAGCTATGATTGAAAAGAGGGAGAGCCACACAATCTTACACAGGTCCACTGTACAAGAAAGCTAGGTAGGTGGCTTTCTCAGTTGTCAACATGTGTGCCTTATACAATATATCCCAGATATGGCTGTGGATCACAATCCTTGCACATCATTTCTTCTTAGATAGGGTCTGGAACTCATTCCACATAACATTTTTTTATTTCTAAAAACAAATTAAAGAGACGCAAACAACTGCTGCAATTTTAAATCAAGAAATTTTCTCTTGGTAAAAAAAAAAATGGTGAAAAAATAGTTAAAATATAACTTCATAAATATGCTTAAACTACAAGATCCCAAAAATACACAGCAAAGCAAGACGATGTTGCGTGCCCAAAAGGTGCACAAACGTGACTTAAAGTACAGTAAAGTCACACTCTACCAGGAACTAGAAAAAAGAAAGCGGGAACAATCTTACCATGTGATATCTTTAGTGCCAGGTATAGAAAAGCAAGGTGCAGGCAAATCAGAGGTAACAAATAAGTCTCTAATGAGACTTAAAAGTCCTTACGCACATGAACTGGTTAGCGCCCCGATGAAGACAACACCGACTGGAACCTGTCTCTATCACAGGTGTCCCTACGCTATAGCTATATGTCCCAACATGTTTCAATCTAACCCTAGTGACAATAGATCTTCTCAGGGACTAGGTTAGGGGAAAACAACCAAGCAGGCAATAAAAACTATACCCCATATGCATATGGAACAAAAAGAGGGGAGGCTAGCGCTCTGTGGTAGAATAACCAATTGAGAGCAACTGGGCATATGACTAACAGAGTCCTAAATAGCAGAATGTGGCCAATGCCGTATGCCCAGCTCCTCTCTATAGATTATTCTACCACATAGTGCTAGCCTCCCACTTTGTTTTGCCATATGTGGTGTAGTTTTTTGCCTACTTGGTTTTTATCCCCTAACCTGGTTCCCTGAGGAGATCTATTGTAGAAAAAAAAGTAAATATAATAAATAAATAATAAAATAAAAATAAATATTTAATAAAAAATTATTGTGCATACATTACACATATTAGATATCAACATGACTGTAATGACCTGTAGAATTAATCTATCAGGTTATTTACTATTAATTGTGAATGGCGTTAAAAAAAAAAATGCAGAAAAAAATTAAAAAGTTACGACTGTTGAAATGCAGTGAGGCAAAAACTAAAAAATACAGCTCATCACTAAGGACTTTTTAGGCCTGGTGCTTAAAGGGTTAATGCTTTTACCTATTCATGTGATTTTGAAATTGTTTTTTCATGAAACATTGGGCTGTAAGTTAGCAATTAATTTTGGTCGATACCATTCTTGTTTATTTGTGAACAATATCAAAATGTTGTGAAAAATTCACCATTTTCAAAGTTTAAAAATTTCTTTGTGTAAATCAGATAGTCGTATCAAATAAAGTAGTAAATAATGAACATCTAACATAAGTCTACTTTATGTTGGCATCATTTTTTAAAAACATCCTTTTTTTAGGACATTAGGGGCTTTTAAATGTTAACATTTTTAAGAAACTTTGCAACACAAATTTTTTTAGGAACTAATCCAGTTCTGACGTGGCTTTAAGTGGCCTGTATGTTAGAATTCCCATAAATGACTAGATCTAAGAAACTGCAATCCTTAAAGTATTCAAAACAGCAATTAGAAAGTTTGTTAACCCATGTTTTTCATAAAAATGAAACAAAGTAAAGGTGAATTTTCAAAATTAAATTTTTTTGGGCAGATTTTAAATTTTAATACAGAGAAACGCAAATCAATATCGATTCCCCTGAGTTTGCTGTTTTTAGAGATATCCCATATGTTTCCTTAGTGCCCCATTTGACTCAACCACAAGTCCCAGAATTGGAGAAGCACCTACTGGATTTTGGGGTCACATTTTCATTAAGATATATTTTAGGCACTGTCACGGATGCCCCTGCAACCCTCGTCCCGGGTCGCAGGGGCATCCGTGACCCCCTCACCTGAGCGGCGCCACGTCCCGCATGTCAGGGCACAGGTGCGCTCATTCCCCTGCTCCTTCGGGAGCGTACTTACCCGGCCGCGCTCCTGCTGCAGACTCTGTCCCTCGGCGTGCGCGGTCCCGCCTCCTAGGGCGTGCGCGCGCTGGCAGTGTTAATTTTAAAGGGACGGCGCACCGATAATTGGCTATTGCCAGTCACTGCCCCTATTTTAGCCTACCTCTTCCTGGTTACCCTGCCGGATCTTTAGTGCCAATAGCCTATAGAGAAAGCGTTCCTAAGCCTTGTTCTGATTACCGTGTACCGTACCGTTTGCTTCCGTTCCTCGACCACGAATCTTGCCGCCTGCCCTGACCTTCTGCCTGTCCACGTCTATGAACCATAGCTGCCTGTCCTGACCTTCTGCCTGTCCCCAACTACAAGCCTGCCTGACGATTTTGTACCACGCGTCACCTCGGCTGCCTCCGCAAGCAAGTCACGTCAGGGGTAGCGACCTGGTAGACTCCCGCCGCAGCAAGTCCATCCCGCTTTGCGGCGGGCTCTGGTGAAAACCGGGACCTACTTAGTTTCCGCTCCCTGCCGTGGCTTACACCATCGCTTGCGGTGTTCCAGAGGATCCAATCTCTCCGACCGTGACAGACACCATCTCACATTTGCAATCTAAGGTGCTAAAACTTAATAAACACCCCTAAATAGTCCCAGAACCGGTGAAAACTTATATAAGTCACCCAATTTAGGATATCATTCCTGTGGGACACAAGACTTACTGATTGCCTTTCAATCCGTTTTTGGGAGACAGGATAAAGATAATACGACAATCCTGGTAAACAATGTTTATGCATTTCTCTTTACTGACTTTCATAACGTTTTCATTTTTACGTAAACTGAGCTTTGTAAGGGGCCGTTCACACGGCATAGGACAAATACCGGCCGGTTTGCCGGCCGGTATTTGTCCTGTTTTGCGGCCGTCCTCACGGCCGCGGGGGGGACGGATTTTCTCCGCGATGAGCGGAGAACAGCCCTCCCCCCTCCCATTGAACAGCGCAGATCCGTCCGGAAACCGGACGGAAGATTGTGCATGTTCAATGTTTTGCCGCCGGTCCGCCGGCGACAAAACAGTCGGGCGGAAAACCCGTGCAGTGGGGACTGCTGCACGGGTTTTCCATAGAGCACAATTGTGCTCATTTTCGGCCGGTTTTTCAGGCGGTCTGAAAAACCGCAAACCGCCTGAAAAACCGTCCGAAAACCCGTGCAGTGTGGACATGCCCAAAGGGCTTTTTTAGTTGTGGCACAAACTGACGTTTTCATTGGGACCACTTTGAGGTTTATATGACTTTTTGATCACTTTTTATTCCATTTATTGTGTGGTAGGATTAAAGAAATCACAATTTTGCTATTTTTTTTACGCCGTTCATCGTGTGAGATAAATTACATGACAGATTTATAGGTTAGGTCATTATGCACGTGGTGATACCAAATATGTGTACTTTTTTATTTTTCATCTTTATTGGGTTGATTGGTATTTGTAATAGGACGTGTTTAACTTTATTTTTTTCACACTTTTTATTTATTTATTTATTTTTTTATTTTTTTCACTTGTCCCAATATAGGACTATACTCAGTGATTATTAGATTGCTGGTATAACACAGGTATAATACATTGTAGTATGTCTATGGTGCAGTGCATTATACCAACTGTCATTCAGCCTGTCAGGCTCCGCCTCTGGCCACAGCTTGACAGGACTACATCACAGACAACACGGACGTCTTTGTTTCACTCCCTGATGCCATGACAACCACCAGAGCCCCTGTGATTGCTGTGCTGGGGCTCCAATGGAGCGTGCTCTCTCTGTCACATAGGGCGACATGTATGAATCTCGCCACGTCGGAGCGCACGTTTTCGCCAGTTTTCCGGAAAAATTTGCGCCTCATGTAGGTCGGCGCCGAAGTGCGCTCATACATGCGGTGTAAAGTCCGCCGCACCTCGTCAGTGTGTGAGGCGCAGTGCGGGACTTAGGCGCAGTGCGGGACTGCGTCTAAGATTCGCAACCCGGCGTAGTGCGATCATACATGCCGTGTAAAGTCCGCCGTGCCTCGCCAATGTATGAGGCGCAGCGCGGGGACTTAGGCGCATTGCGGGACTGCGCCTCATATTCGACATCCGAGGAGGTGCGCTCATACATGCGGTGTAAAGTCCGCCGCGTCGCCAGTGTGTGGGGCGCAGAAGGGACTTAGGCGCAGAAGGGACTGCAACTAACATGTATTCCGATTCGAGACAGGCTGGAAAACAGTGAAAAATCATTAAAGATGTCCGTGCGGCATGGAGTATGAATCAAAAAAATCGCCTTTATTAGGTGTAAAACATTATCTAAAAAAAGAGCTCAAACCTACTAAAAAAATACATAAATAAAATCACTTTCCAAAAATCTAGAACGGCGCACCATCAGGAATTGGGATATAGAGAATTGCCGGGAAATACAGTAATTCAAATTCTTTAAGCTCTTCTCATTGGTCGGCAAAAACCAGCCAATCAGAATAGGAGAGACAGTGACCCATTATAACCTATGGAGATTTATTGACCAATCAAATTCAAAGGCGGGACAGTTCAAAATACAGTAAAAAAGGCAGAAAAGAGCTGATTGGTTGAGCCCAGGCGGCAGATATGAATCCACCAAACCAATCACAGTACTAGAATATTTCCCATAGACAGTAATAACTTTTAGGGCGCCCTTCTATCGCGCCCTTCTTGCTCCACTCAACCCCTGATGAAGCCAGGTTAGCTGGTGTAGCATGTCGGGGAGGTCACATATAACGTTTTAAATTGTGATTTCTCACCTCTGTCTAGAAGTGTCACCTGCTGCAGACGGTGTCACAAGGGGGCCTTATCTGTTTTGTATCCATGAGATTAGGGACGACTGCCCAAGTAGGAGGCTTAGGATCCCTTACTGGAGCCAGTAAATTGCTGTATACATAAGGCTTTCCTGTTGATAGGTGGTGCTCCACCAGACTTGATAATAGAAAAGGAGCTATTCCTTCTTTCAGAAGTAGAAAGGGTTAAATGGTGAGGTTATAAATCAGGTTTTTAAATAGTGTGTATAGAGGTTAAGAGCAGGGGCATAACTACCGGGGTAGCAGGGGTAGCAGTTGCTCCGGGGCCCGTGCGCTCATGGGGGCCCGCGCCCCGGGGCAGCTGCTACCGCGTCCGCTACCCCGGTAATGCCGCTCCTGGGCCCGCCGGCAGTGAACTTAACAGTTCACTGCGGCGGGCGGGGAGCTGCGGGGCCCGGCGCGTGCTGCATCTGAATGCCCGGGCCCTCCGAGCGTTCAGAGGCAACCCTACCGGAAGTTGGAGAATGGAGCGCCGCTTACTCCACTCTGCTACTTCCCCTGCCGGCGCTCTGTGATCACGTGGGCGCGCACGGTGACGCATCGGAGGAGCGTGGACCGAGGTGAATAAACTATTTCTTATTTTACCTGCCCCTAAGCCTGCTGTATACCCCCTAAGCCGCCTGTATACCCCCTAAGCCTCCTGTATACCCCCTAAGCCGCCTGTATACCCCCTAAGCCGCCTGTATACCCCCTAAGCCTGCCTGTATACCCCTAAGCCGCCTGTATACCCCTAAGCCTGCCTGTATACCCCCTAAGCCTGCCTATATACCCCCTTAGTCGACTGCATACCCCCTTAAGCCTCCTGTATACCCCCTAAGCCACCTGTATACCCCCTAAGCCTGCTGTATACCCCCTAAGCCACCTGTTTACCCTCTAAGCCTCCTGTTTACCCTCTAAGCCGCCTGTATACCCCCTAAGCCACCTGTATACCCCCTAAGCCGCCTGTTTACCCCCTAAGCCGCCTGTATACCCCCTAAGCCGCCTGTATACCCCCTAAGCCGCCTGTATACCCCCTAAGCCACCTGTATACCCCCTAAGCCGCCTGTATACCCCCTAAGCCTGCCGTATACCCCCTAAGCCGCCTGTTTACCCCCTAAGCCGCCTGTATACCCCCTAAGCCACCTGTTTACCCCCTAAGCCGCCTGTTTACCCCCTAAGCCTGCCGTATACCCCCTAAGCCACCTGTATACCCCCTAAGCCTGCTGTATACCCCCTAAGCCGCCTGTTTACCCCCTAAGCCGCCTGTATCCCCCTAAAGCCTGAATTATACCCCCTAAGCCTGCCGTATACCCCCTAAGCCTGCTGTATACCCCTAAGCCTGCCATATACCCGCTAAGCCTGCCGTATACTCCTAAGCCTGCTGTATACTCCTAAGCCTGCCTGTATACCCCCCTAAGCTTGCCTGTATACCCCCCTAGCTTGCCTTTATACCCCCATAGCTTGCCTTTATACCCCCCTAGCATGCCTTTATACCCCCCTAGCTTGCCTTTATACCCCCCAGCTTGCCTTTATACCCCCCTAGCTTGCCTTTATACCCCCATAGCTTGCCTTTATAGCCCCCTAGCTTGCCTTTATAGCCCCCTAGCTTGCCTTTATAGCCCCCTAGCCTGCCTTTATAGCCCCCTAGCCTGCCTAGATACCCCCAGCCTGCCTGCATAGCCCCCCAGCCTGCCTGCATAGCCCCCTAAAGGCTGCCTATATAGCTCTAAGTCTGCCTGCCTGAATATCCCTATAGCTACCATGAAGCCTGTCTGCCTATATAGCCCCCTAAAGCTTGCCTACCTATATGGCCCCTATAGCCCACCTAACCCCTGTCTACCTGTATGGCTCCCTATAGCTACCTAAACCCTGCCTGCCTATATGGGCACTCTATTGGCTACCTAAACCTTGCCTATTTGGGGCCCCATATATCCTATCTAAACCCTGCCTGCCTAAATGGACCCCATATAGCCAGGGGGGCAGGTGCTGGAAAAGTCCGGATTCTAAGATATTTGTGTCTAAATCTGCAGGGACAAGTGGTCGGGAGATGTCATCATCATGGCGGACTGGAACAGATGCAGAACAAAGGGGAAAGTCGACGACTTGTCAGAGAAACGTCACCTGTGAGTCACAAGATGTAACTACACTGTAATCACTTATATGTCTACAGAGCCTGTGTATACTGGATTCTACCACTATATGGTCACTGTATGGTGGTTATATACAGTCTACAGAGCCTATGTACACTGGTGTCTACCACTATATGGTCACTGTATGGAGGTAATATACAGTCTGCAGAGCCTGTGTACACTAGTATATACCATCCTATATGGTCACTATATGGCGGTACTATTGGTCTTTGTGTACTGATCAGTAATAGTGTAGGGGTATTATTCAGTCACTATGTGGTGGTAATTTGTGGTCATGTTCTGGTGGTATAATCCGGTCCATATGTAGTAGTGTTATTGGTAATGTTGGTTTTGGTATAGTGGATTTGTTTGGTAGGAATATAATAGTGAGATGTATGGTGTGGTATTTACCCCTTGTATTATCTATATTATCTAACAGCATGTCCTGGTACATGGTCGTGGTCAGGGAGGTGGGCGAGGGGGGAGAGGGGAGGTAGGGGGCCCCATCCAAAAGTTTTCTTTGGGGCCCTGGCTTTTCTAGGTACGCCCCTGGTTAAGAGTTATACATAAAAAAAGTTACGTTTTAGTGTTTTACATATAGAGAACTGATAGAGTTTAAGTTTGCCTATGGCAAAATAGTAAATATAGTGCTCCCTCTGTCAGACTCCTTATTTGCCACGGTCGCTATCGATCGGGTTCAAAGGCCGGGAATGACATTATCTCCGCTCCTGATGGTAACCGCAGGAGCTTGGCTGTCAATCACCACTGGACTCCCACAGCGATTGTTCAGGCACAGCTCCTGTGCTCGAGCAATCACCATGACGTACTGGTACATCAAGGAGCGCTAAGGAGTTAACAACAAATTTCAAAAAAAATAAAACTGAAGAAAAAATATAAAAAGTTAAACATATATTACATGCTAGATTTTAGAAAAATGCTAACTTTATTAGAAATGTCACTCAGTTTAGAGTATATAGAGTATTTACTTAAATACAAAAACCTGTTACAAATTCAAACTATGCAACACATGCATTTTAAGCAAGACCTGGTTAGACCTGTTTCACATAAGCGTTAGAGGTTCTGTTCGAAACCTTCCTTGCAAATTTTGTCAAGAATGATGGAAATAATAGCACAGAAAGCTGCACTATGTTTTCTGGCACAATAATGGACACCATGGCAGAAACCCAGTAACTACAATAGGTCCATCAGGTTTCCACGTGGTGTCCATTGTGAAACAGTTGGGGTTTATTTGCACCTCTGCAATGAAGATTTCTCATGGAACCTCCAACGCAGTTGTGAGCCAGGTCTAGGTCATTCAGTTACAATTTATTTCGAGTTCATAATTCATTTAAAATTTTTCGATACAATATTAACATATTAACATAATACCAAATACAAAAAATTCGAGATTTAGAAAACCTCAAATTTTGGTGAAATTTTTGCAAAGGTTTTACTCATTTTAGACAAATCTTGACACTACCAAGAATAAATGTTTGGACTCTGATTATCAGAACTTTTAATAAGAATATTGCGCTTTGGGAAAAATAGGTTGACCTGATACTGTAGCCTTGATACATGGGTGATGACATACAGGATCATACTTCAGGATCCAGCAAGAACATAGAGTTATATCTAAAACATGGTCCCCAGATGTTTTTAGGACATTGTGAAAAGTCCAACATACCATAGCCAAAAATGTGCAGCTCAAAACTGTCCTCAAGCAAAAATGATAAATTAACAACATACAGATGGAGCCACAAAGTTAACTCACATTCAGAGTTTGGTGCACTGTTCTTGACAAAGATGACTAAATCAATCACATGGTTTAATTAAATTGTTTCATTTTGTTCTTAAAAGGGTTATAATATAAATTAAGATAAAAGAAAATCATAAACAAATATAAATCTAAACATTTGTAGTTTATGTTTTATCACTATTATTATCTTTATTCCGCTGAGGAAGCATTTCCTTCCTTGATGAATACCAATTGATTATACTGTATATGCTATCGTGTATCTGTGTATGTCCATCGGGAGATGTTTTTGTCAATGAATACATCTATGCAGTTATATTTTATGTTTTAAACCAGGCCTCTAGAGTAGGGTACATTGCTACATATGAAGTATATTTCTCTCCGCTTGTTGGAAGGAAAAACCTACTTAATTGAGATCTCGTAACTCTCCCTTTCTATCTGCCCACAATATTGCACATTTGGCACAGAAGGAGGGGACAAGAGCTAAACTGAAGAAGTTTATAAGCATATATTTAAATATATGCTTATAAAACGTATAATAACTTTGAACGACTATTTGGATAAACTGGGTCATGAGACATCTCATTTAGTGTCGAGAAGAAATACCTCTCAGGGCTATGACAACTTAAATCTGAAAATTTTAACATAATGCATAAAATCAGGTATATGAAACAGTAACTACTATATTGTTTTGTTTGCACAATATGGGGGACATGACGTCTGGCGTCTTTTCAGCCCGAGATCTAGCACAACCCCATTCGCTATATTTTTAAAACACCTGCACGCCAATATCAGGCGCATTACAGAGCACCCACGGCACTTTGTAATGCGCCTGATTTCGGGGGGCGTACTGGAAACGGGGCGCACTAGAACCATACGAAGCTACAGATTTATAGCCTCAGTACGGCAAATCTAGGTGCATTACTGCACCAGAAGTGTAATTTCTGCACTAGAATGCACCTGATTTATGACCCGCAGTAGACCAGGTTCATAAATTCAGGCGCATTCTACACTATTATAATGCACAATTAAATTGGCGTCTAAGCGCTAAAAATCATACATGTTGCCCTATATATTCTATTTTAAAATGTGCATAAAATCCAGATGGTGACTGCATTTCATGCATATGAGTGGGATTTCTACAACTCTGTTTCCATGCATGTAGGACTCGTCCAGACACCATAAAGTACATCACCGGATCATTGTATTTTTATAGGACGGACTATGGCACATCAATATGTCCCTCAGACCAAAAAGTAGATTTTTAAACTGACCTCAGTCAGCTTTACTTTCAACACAATTGCACTCTCCCTATATTCTTCACAGTATCCACCCTTTATGGTCTGCACGTGCTTCCTCAATGCCCGTGCCCACACGTCCCGAAGTCCAACTACTCCTCTCTATTGAACATTAAAAGAAGCTACGAACTTAAAGAAAAACCTGTCCAGTTCATGATAAGTATACCACCACTTTTCTAACTTTTAAAACAGATTTTGTATGTCCAGGTAACAGGCAGAGAGGTCAGGCAGGCATCAGGCAGAGAATAGTCTGTAAATATAAGCCATGGGGTCGATACCAGGAAACACAAGGAAGTCAGGGGGAAGTGTCCTAATAAAGTAGAAGGTGGGATGATGAGTCAAGAGTATTCTGGAAAAACGAATGATCCAGCATAAGATATGAACATGCAGCCAGTTAGTAAGTATAAAATCCAATAGTTTAATTAACTCATGTTAAAACGTTTTTGCGACAGGGATACATACCAAGTGAGTCACTCAATTATAGCAATATAGCATAATAGCATTAAAAGTATTATTAATTTATTAGTATAGTATAGTAGAAAAACCCTAATACATTCTTAAGATAAATAAAGATGTCAAATAGCAATTTGTTAAGAAAAAATGTGATAAGAAATAAAACAAATATTAAAAAGGAAGAGGAAGTCCAGCTCAAGACCAGGTAGGTAGAAAATATGAAGATAGCCTTTATTCCAAATGCATTAAAACAGAGTCGACATGACCATGATGTAGTTGTAGTAAGAAAGCACTAACGCGTTTCGGAAAATTATTCCTTAATCATAGCGCTATGATTAAGGAATAATTTTCCGAAACACGTTAGCGCTTTCTTACTACAACTACATCATGGTCATGTCGACTCTGTTTTAATGCATTTGGAATAAAGGCTATCTTCATATTTTCTACCTACCTGGTCTTGAGCTGGACTTCCTCTTCATTTGTTTGGATCACCTGAAACTCGTTTCCAGTCTATCCGTGCACGTCCAGGGGTGGAACACTGACGGTGAGCTGGCATCCTTTTCGTTTTATATATTAAATATTAAAAAGGACCTAACATTTTTTTCGAAATGTAATTACAGAAATTATTGAAAGTTTGTTAACTTCAGATTTTTTTTATATAGCTGCAGAAATTTGACCTAAAACTACTTCAGATTTTCACACAAGACCAAAAAGAAGATAAAGAGAATCAAATCACACAAATGATTTACAAAATTTACACTTGTTCATTTAATTATTGAGGAAAAAGTGACATATTTGTGAGTGACAAAAGTATGTGAACCTTTAGGATTATCACTCAGATAATTTGAAGGTTAAATTTCATTTCATGGGATGGCAACCAGGTATCACTAGGTGACTTAATATATTAAAGAACAGGTATCAATCAAAGTCTGAACTTTACAACCATTTTGTAGGCATATATCATGGTATGAGCAAAACAGATTTCTAAGGGCCTCAGAAGAGGAGCTGTAAAATGCTCATCAGGCTGAAAAAGGTTGCAAAACTATCACAAAAAAGTTTTAACTCAACCAATTCACCGTCAGATTATGTACAAATTGTAGAATTTCAAGACCATTAATACCTTCCTCAGCAGTGGTCAACCAAAACAGACCACAGCAAACGCAATGTGTATATTAGTCTGCAAGTTTAGAAAGGAACCCTAAAGCAATTAAAGAGTTATCTCACAATGGCTAATATTAATGTTTACCATCAGGAGGACAATAGACAACACTGATGAGCATGGCGGGACTGCAAAGAGAAAGCCACAACTCTCCAAAAAAACATTGTTGCTAGTCTGTTAATATTAACTTGACAAGTCAGAACACTATTTAAATGTTAAGTGTAAAAGTGAGACCAAACTAGAGCTTTTTGTTTAAATGAGAGGTGTTATGTTTAGAGAATGGAAAACATCTATATACTATCTATAAAAATTTATGGTGATAGCATCATGGTTTTGTCTTGTTTTTGGTCCATCTGGGCCAGGGTAGCTTATTAACATTTATGGAATAATGAATTTTGAATTATACTGGCAAGTTCTAAAGAAAGGTATCACAACTGTTCAAAAGAACATGGTTCATGCAGTGAGATAATGACTCTAAGCACACTAGTTGTTCCAAAAATGGGTGGAAAAGAATACAATTATAGTTTTGGAATGGTTAAGTCAAAGACCTAACCTTAGTCCAGTACAAATGTTATTTAAACTCCTGAAGCAGTTCATGGGAGGAAACTCACTAACATAACAGTTGAAGCTGTTTTATATGGAGGAATGGGCTAAAGTCAATTCAAGATGATGTTCTGAACTAATCAAAGTCACCAGAAATTTTTTTATGCAAATAATGCTGCGCAAGAAATTCATCCCAGATTCTACAAGCAAAGGTCCACTCACAGATATGTGATATTGGATCATTTTCCTTCATAAATAAATGAGCAAGTCTAATGTTTTTGACTCATTTGTTTTATTGGTTTTCTTCATCTACTTTTAGGATATGTGAAAATCTGATGTACTTTAAGGTAAAATTTATGCAGAAATATGAAAATTTTTTAAGGGTTTACAAATTTTATAGCACCACTATATTTAATATGAATAAATTGTTTTCACATTACATATATCAGAAAAAATACATATGTCTATTCATACAGCCGTAATAACTAGCGTTGAGCGAACAGTAAAAAGTTCTAGTTCAATTAAAACAGGGGAGAAGTTGGAATTACCATCCATAACAGTAAACTGGATATGTGGAACAACTTAGTGAAGAAAATTTGGCTCTAAGGGTCACAGAAAAAAATTGAGAGGCTAAAATACTTCATTCTTTTCAATGGCTAACTGAGAAGATGAGGACAGCTTGCAAGCAGGGGCGTAACTATAGGAGGTGCAGTGGTAGCAGTTGCTACGAGGCCTTGCATCCTGAGAGGGCCCAAAAGCCCCTTTGACACATAGGAGATTTGGAGATGGTGTGTTATACAATTACTGAACCCCCAAAATTGCAAAAATTTAACTTTTTGGCACTGAGTATGATTTAGCAAATCCAAGCACTCTGTAAAATATAGATCCATGTATAGGAGAGTTAGGCATTATGAGAGCCTGCAAATGTTGCCAAATAACAGCTTCTGGGTGTGGGAAAGATGCAGCCAGCAATACCAAACTTCCTAACTACTGATGTCTATGGAGAGGAAAATGCTATCTAACTAATAGCAGTCTGTACAGTACAGAGAGTGAGCTGAAAACTGCGTTCATAAGGCAATACACGGTCATGTATATATATATATATATATATATATATATATATATATATATATATAATATATATATATGCTTTATATATATATATATATATATAAAGCATAATATATATATGTATATATATAAAATATATATAACATGGTCATGTGATTTTAGCAGCCAATGAGAGCCCTACACCTTAGCGATGACGTTTTTGACACTTCTCTGTGCTCTGCACTAATTGGATGGCCCCCCAAAAGTGCAGAAAGCTATTGAAAATGAAAATGGCATGTCGAACCAGAACTAGAAGTTTACTGGAACGAACAGTAAAATGTTTGGTTCGATTTGAGTTCGAAAATTCCGAGAAGTTCTACTAGAACTTAACTTTTCTAGAACAGTTCAATCAACACTAGTAATAACCCTAAGAATTTATTTAATTAATAAACAATACAAATGATAAAAATTGCTGTGCTAATGTTTGCACTGCAAAAAAATTATACAGCAATGCATACCTACAACCAATCCTATAAAACAAGGAGTCATACAGCCTGGTCAATTAAAAAATAAAAAATGCGTCTGCTTATATGGAAACAGGGAAAAACACAAAGGGCCACATGTATGAAAACTGTTTAGGTCTAAAACTCACTTTTTGCCCATAGATTACTATGGTAAACAAGTGAGTTTTAGACCTAAACAGTTTTCATACATGTGGCCCAAAGATTTAGCTAGTCATTTAGCTTACTGAAACAAAAGCGATGGGCACCACAATAAAGAGAATGAGGTGTTGCCCATCTAGAATTTGATAGGTCAAAGAACAAACAACAAGTTAAAACAATTTAGAAAGCCATCTAGACAATATGCTAGTAGAAACTAGCAGCATAGTGCAGGTATCCAAAAGGTAAATAAAGGGTCAACCACTATTTCCCTATTTCCTGTTATACTTTGGTATATTTTTTCATCATCTGTAACATTTTAACCATCTGGTTTTATCCTTTGACTATTTAGTATTGGTTTGTTTTTATATTTTTTATTGCGTTTATATTTTTGGGCCTATTTTAATTGACCCTTATCTTTATATTGGTACTTACCTGTACTGTGCTGCTAGTTTTCACTAGTATATTGTCTAGATGGTTCATGTTTGTTGAGCCCAAAGCTTTTTTAATTGTTTTTAACTTGTTTTTTTGTTTTAGCAATAAAAATAAATTTTTTTACTCTGGTAATTATAGTGTGTGCTATAATTCTATAGTGTGTTTCTCTTTTTTTGTATAGTCATTTAGATGTAGACACCATGTGGGTATAATAACCATAAATTAGATCTCAGCCAGAGGCCACCGAGCTGCGTTCACACATTGTGCTTTTGTTGTGTTTTTGAACTGAATCGAAAACAGTTAAAAACATGAGTTTTTTTAAATTAACATTTTTACCTGTGTTTCAAATCAGAGTTAATTAAAAAAAACGCCTGTGTTCAAAACACACATGTGTTCTTTTTCATTACACCACATGTTACTTGTACTCCAATTTAGAGTTGTTAGAAAGGCACTCGGATTAAAAAAAAAAACACATGCAGTAATGCAACAGGTCAATCCAGCCCTTAGCTTTCACATTCTTACCTATGCTCCAACTATTGACAGCTACAACACCTTACTTCCTCCTCTTTTGATGGTTCTGATTTACGTGACTTGTGTTATTTATCACACTATTTCAATGTCTTTTTCTTTGTAAATACGACTCTTAAATCATCACTGATAAAGAGCCTTGGAATTCTATTGCTATCAACACAAATGTAGACTCAGCCTAATTAAACTTATAGCACACAGACAGTTGTACTGCTCATATTTTTACTGAGCATATTGAATCAAAATCTACAGTGAAAAAAGAAAAAGTACGTAAACTCATGAATTTAACTCCTTCGGCTATGTCTACAAGGCAGTGGACAAAAAAAACAAATCCTAAAACTTTTCATAAAACTGAGTTTTTTGAGCTTCTGCCCGTCAAAAGCTGCCCAAAAAAATCTGTTTTTTGGTGCGTTTTATGTTTTTTTGCGTGTTTTTTGCTGCATTTTGCGCCATTTTCTGTGCGTTTGTTGTTGCTTTTTTTGCAGAGATGCACAGCAATAGATTTGCTATGTATTCTGCAAAAAATGCACCCAAAAATGTCCGGTGCTTTCCATAGATTCCAATAGTAAATTTTCTGCCCTGTTCAGTCGTTTTTTGCAATATGTTTAAAAAAATGACCCACAAATAAAACAAGCAGAAAAAAAACGTTCAGTGGAGGCAGCAGGATGTTTTTACTATAGAAGTCCATGGGAGCTTTTTTTCAGTCATATTTTCAGCGTTTTTAGAGAACGAAAAATGCTGAAAAAAATGGACGTTTTTCTGTGCAGTGGAGACATTACCTTAGTGCCTGATCTCATTTTGGTTTTTAATTTCTGGGTTGTTTTTTCCTGCTCGCTTTCCAAGAGACATGATTGTCTTATTTTTCTGTGAGTATAGCCATTTTAGGGATGTTTTTTGCAAGAAAGATTTTTCTTTAATGGTACAATTCAATGCACCATATAATGTTTTGGGGAGCCAAAAAAATATTGTTTGTGGGGCGGAACTGCATAGAAAAAAGAGGTAATGTCTAAAATATAATTTTTATTGATAATAACTAAAAAATATTGTATATAACCCCACTAACAATTTTCTCTAAAACTACCAGGGCGATACTGTATAGTAAATAACAGTCCCTACCCTAAAGTGCAAGATGATGTTCCCTAAGGTGACCAGGTATAATTTCTACGGGCTGGTCGAAACATGTTGGGACCAGACTAGAGGATCATATTTGTTTATTTTCCTATGGACAGGTTCCGGGAAAGAGCGCCCTTTATCGGGGCGATCATCTTGCACTTTAGGGTAGGGACTGTTATTTACTATGCAGTATCTCCCTGGTAGTTTTAGAGAAAATTGTTAGTGGGGTTATATACAATATTTTTTAGTTATTATCAATAAAAGTTATTTTTTTAGACATTACCTCTTTTTTCTATGTGGTTTTGATTCAGTCAGAGGTTTTCGGGTACTGACTGTTCATTTAGCTGGTAGAAGACATATTTTTTCTGGGGCGGAAATGGCAAAAAAAACAATTGAGCAATTCTTTTTTTCTTGGGGGGTGGTGGTTATAGAGTTAATAGAGCAAAATAAATGGCAAGTTAGCATTATTCTGTGGTTCGGAATGATTCAAGCAACACCAAATTTATAAAGTTATTTTTTACTACTTTTTCTGAAACAAATTACTTTTTTTTAATTCTTTCTCTAGTAGAACTGTGTGATGGCTCATTTTTGCAAGGCACTGCCTAGTTTGATTGTTTCCAGTTAAGAATATAGGTCACTTTTTAATTACTTTTTTTTGTATTTTTTCGAGTATGCAAGGTGACTGAATAAAAAAACAGCAATTCTGTCCTTGAGACGTTTTTTTTATTTTGTTCACCACACAGGACAAAAAAACATGGCATTGTATTCAAGTGGACTTCTATGGATGTGGGGAATTAAGGAAATTAAGTTAGTTTAAAATTTTTATATAATAAATTGGAAACGTTTTTTTTTTTAGTATTTTTTTAATTATTTGTTTTTAACTCTATTCCTTTTAAAACAACTTTTTGTCCCCATGGGGGAGATGAAAATGCAAACTCTTGATCACTATATATTGCTGTACTTATGCACTTCAGAATATAGTGATTACATTAATCTCCTACTTTACCCTGTGTAATGAGAATACAAACACGGCAGCCATGGAGGCTTTCATCAGGCCCATTGCTGCCACGACAGCTGAAAAGAAACCCACTACCTTGGCACAGGGAAGCATTGTGAGCTGCAAACGACCATAGCCCCTTTTTTTAATTATTTAGATGCCTTAATGGCATTTGCCACGACATCTAGAGTGGTTATACATATTGTAGGGTGTGCAACCACCCAGGGGTTTTATGTGTGTAAGTATCATAGGAGTGCCTGGTATTTTGTAATATGTATTGGTATAATGTGATTATAATGATGAGAGCGAGAAAGAGAGGAAGACTAAATAGTGAAGCAAGTGGGGACACTGTGAGCAAGAAGGAAGCTAGAGGTCAGAAGGCCTGAGTAGCATATAGCATTCCTAGGGTAATGGGTTTCTAGGCCTTACCTTTGACTTGGGAGTGGCAACAGAGAGTGTAGTGTACAGAAGTGTACACTTCTAATTTTCTTTGTGCCTCATGATAGTGTCTACTATGGAAGCCTATGTGGATGATGTGCAATATAACGTGTCAGTATAATGCTAAGTTTTGATGCCGAACTATGACCTAAAGGGTTAATATGCTGTGTAAGCCTGAAGCAGAGTGGTGGTTACCTAGGCAACTAGGGTGTGGCCAGAGGTTATACATAAAGGTACACAGGTGGGAGAAGTTCAGTTAGTCAGTTAAGCAGTTAGGCAGTTAATGAGAACCTGTCACATAGTTTATGCCGCCCTTGCTGAGGACAGAACAAGCTAGTTTCAGACATGCTGTTTCCAGTGCTGTGTCCCTTATTCTGGAAGTTGCTTTAGTTTTTGAGTATTTAGTGCTCAAACCTGCAGTTTTCAGCCAGAAAAGAGTCAAAGAGTCATTTAAAACCCTGCCCACCTGAGGCTAGTCCCGCCCACCTCAACTGATAAACCTATTACTTTGAATAGGTAGAAACATGAATAACTGCCAGTGGGCTGGGCTAGCTGACAGTTATTCACATTTCTACCTATTCAAAGTAATAGGTTTATCAGTTGAGGGGGGCGGGCTAGCCTCAGGTGGGTGGGGTTTTAAATGAGTCAATGGGAAACAGATTGAACAACAGCTCACCTCACTCCAAATGCACTTCACAGCCCGGCTCCGGATGCAATCCCGAATCAATGTAGATACAAACACAACAACGTATGAGCCAGCTTGTACCCGGAATTCATAATCCGCAGTCAGGGAATATTAAAATAATATCTTGAACTTTATTCGTCCATTTAAAATCCAAGTGTATGAAATACAAACGGGAATGCAGTAAATAGCAGTAGCACACCTAACTACAAGGCGACGTGTTTCGGGTCACGTGACCCTTCATCATGGCATACGGACACTCCTCACACGCTATCAGGTAGATTACCATTTTAGTGTTACAGTTAATGAATTTTTTAATTGAAAATAATTTGTTATTTGCATATGATGTAAAAGTAGATGTTTTAGTTACATATTTGCATACTGTACATATGTTGTGTCCACAATTGAAAAAGCCCCTAGTGTCCAACCAAGTACTTCTATTATGTTGTGCTAAGATATACATGCTAGGTGATACAGTAGATCCTATCGTACGGGCCCTGCGCGGCACAAATCTAAATGTTAGATTTGCCACACCTAAATATTTTTGTTTGCTATAAAAAATTGGTATATCTATTTTATTATTGGATGTTATATTGTACGTTGTATATTACTTAAAATGGACGTTTTCGTTACGTCACATCTGGTTTTTACCTATTTAAACTTAGCAGATACACCTGTCTGTATGCCATGATGAAGGGTCACGTGACCCGAAACGCGTCGCCTTGTAGTTAGGTGTGCTACTGCTATTTACTGCATTCCCGTTTGTATTTCGTATACTTGGATTTTAAATGGACAAATAAAGTTGCAAGATATTATTTTAATATTCCCTGACTGCGGATTATGAATTCCGGGCACAAGCTGGCTCATACGTTGTTGTGGGGTTTTAAATGACTCTTTGACTCTTTTCTGGCTGAAAACTACAGGTTTGAGCACTAAATACTCGAAAACTACAGCATCTTCCAGAATAAGGGACACAACACTGGGAACAGCATGTCTGACACTACCTTGTTCTGTCCTCAGCCAGGGGTGCATAAACTATGTGACAGGTTCTCTTTAAGCAGTTAGGCAGTTAAGCAGTTAGGCAGTTAGTGAGTTACATCTAGAAAGTTAGAAGACTTGCCACCTCTGCTCCAGGCTTTACAGACGTATCTTGGTATATAACATCTAGCCTGGAGTAAAGAACTGTCTGTGTTATACCACCTTGCCTCCTGTCTATTATTCTGCTGACAACATCAAGGACACCTCAACCTCCATTTGGACAGTTAGGCGTATCTACAGAGTGTGTCCCAGGGGGACACTGAAAGAACACCACCTACTCCTGAACAAGCAGACCCCCTATGCACTGTAACTGTGTCAAGGAGAACAAGAGAGGATTTGGTGTCTAGCCACCGTGACATTAAACTACCACTTCCCATCCTCCCCTCTGCGACCCTGGCATGTTACAAGAGTAAATAGCAGATGGCCCTGTTTGGCAGCACAAGTGCTATGGAAAGGTGGAGGTACACAGGGAAAATGCACCTTGAGAGATGTCCCTCTGATACTGATAACCGGCCTAGAGAACTGTCTAAGTTTTATTGAATTGAATTTGTGAGTGAATGAGTGAAGCCTGCCAAGATGCCAACATTACTGTGTCTCTGTGGTTACCCTCCACAAGCGCACTACTGATTCCAGCACACCCCTAGTAGACTCACAAAACTATTGCACCACACACCTGCAACTTAGGTGCCTCTGGCACCTTACACTATTATAGAGGGAAAATTAAAATTAATCACAGAAAAATCTGGCTCTTCTCAAAGAGGTTTTCCTAAACATTGTTTTAATATTGCATCCTCTGAACAGGTAATGTAAAATATGCTTGAATGCGTATTTTATCTGTTCTTAGCAACAATGTAGCAGTGTGCAAGGTATAACACTCACATAGCACACAGCTCTAGCCTGTTACTGAACTCTCTGAAATATACAGTTTTCAAGACATTGAGCAGAAATCTTTCTAAAAATAGGCACGACGATGCGTGCTTGGTCAGCTTATCCCCACATAAATAACAGTTATGTATTTAAAACATCAAACAGAGATTTCAGGGGATTAAAACCAGAAAGAATTTTTTGTGAAAACTTGCAGTTACTGATTATGCTTGATTATAGTAGCATAAGGGGAATCTATCTGGACGTTCCAAAACTCAAAGTGACCTTGCAGATTTTTGCTGTAAATGAAATCCTTCTGGGCAGGAATTGAATAGCTAATCGTGTTTTAATATATTCAACTTTTAGAGGTTGTTCTTTTATTTAATAAGAAATTGGTGAATAAAAAAATTTCTGGACGAGTTTGAATATATCTAGTGCACAAAAAACACAAAATAACCAAGTGATAATAAACATAATATACTAATATACTAATTCATTACCATATTAACTTGTTAAGAGTAAAAGTTGGTTGGCATAATTTCATCCTAGTACTATACTTTTCTAGATCTTGTCAGTTATGACTTGACATCTCACACAATACAGTTGTCAGGCTATCACTCCTTTACCAATTCAGCTGCCATGTTATGGGTCTGGGTTATATTGACCATGGAATCACTGGTGGTACCAGAAGTGGTTTAAAGGAGTTGTCTCACTACATTGATTCATCTCACCTCAGTCCTGTTTCTTGGTTTCATTTGAATTCA
>JAODAL010051633.1:0-26554 GCA_025379985.1 Phyllomedusa bahiana | reverse complement strand
ATGCGGGTTGCTTTAAACCCCTGAAGGACAGTTTGGGACGATGTTTTGTTATTTAAATTTAAAAAGGGCCCTGACCCAGCGATGAAGGCCTGGGGCCCTGCAATTTGGACGGATCCCTGGCATGCTTGGTTGTCGCCAGCACTGGAAGAGCACCTTCTCTGTACCCTCCCTTCCATGTGCTAACCCCCTCTTTGCTCGTTCCCACTGCCTTTCGCCCCAGTTCAGAAATAAAAAAAATTTTTAGAGGGTATGGAATAGTTTTGGAAATTCTCTTTTTAAAAAGGGACGGCAAACACAAGGCTATTCTCAAATTTCCCTTTCTAATCAAAAAAAAAAATTGTTTGGTTTAAAATTTTAAAATGCAAGGTGTCTATCAACAAATCTGGACCGGGGGCAAAAGTCTTTTGGCTGTTTAAAAATTTACGGGGAAGTGCGTCAATGAACAAAGTGGATGCAAAAAAGGGTCAAAAACACATATCTGTTAAATTTTTTCCCATTAATACACGGTATTTTTTTGCCCCTTTTCCCCAATTAACCTGTGGGGGACTATAGAATTGCTTTTTTTAAAGATTTACGTGGAGTTTGCGTCATGAACAAAGCGGGGGTGCGCAAAAGTAAAAAAAACACGTACTTTTAGGGTTTTCGTATAAAAATAGGGTTTTTTTGGGCCCTTTTTCAATTCCCCTGGGGTGACTAAAAATTTTGGCTTTTTTAAGTTTTTACTTTGGTTGCTGCGTAAATTAAAACAAAGCTGGGTGGGGGAAAAAGCCCAAAAAACACGTATCTGTTATGTTTTATATAATACAGGGGTTTTTTTTGCCCCTTTCAATTTTGTGGTGACTATAAAATTTGGGTTTTTTAAAGATTTACTTTGGATGCTGCGTCAATAAACAAAGCTGGGTGCCCCAAAAGTAAAAAAACTGTATCTTTTTATTTTTCGTATAATACACGGTATTTTTTGCACCTTTCTTTTCACCTGTGGTGATTTATGGGGAATTTTTGCTTTTTTAAAAGATTTACGGGGAATGCTGCGTAAATGAACAAAGCTGGGTGCGCAAAAGTCAAAAACACTATTCTGTTTTTTTTTCATATAATAAAACTTTATTTTTTGCACCTTTAAATTTTCACCTGGGGTGATATAAAAATTGCTGTTTTAAGTTTTAAACTTGGATGTTTTGCGCCCAAATGAACAAAAGCGGGGTTTCGAAATAGTAAAAAAAACCCCTATCTGTTATGTTTTTTGGGGTATAATACACGGTTTTTTTTTGCACCTTTAAAATTCACCTGTTGGTAAACTATAAAATTTGCTGTTTTAAGATTTACGTGGATGCTGCGTCAATAAAACAAAGCTGGTGTGCAAAATAAAAAAAATTTAAATCTTTTAAATGTTTTCGTATGATACAGGGTTTATTTTTGGAAAACAAAAAACCTGTGCTGACTAAAAGTTTTGCGGGATTGTTTTTTAACTGCAAGGGGATAAAATTCAACACGGGTTTGGAATTGGGGTTAAAATTAAAAATGAACACCTATCTGAAATGTAACTGATAATAAAAGTGGAGTTTTGCACCAACAAAGAGACCTGCATTTACTAAAAAGATTTTTTGCAATATAATTTTACTCCCCCAATACCCAGGAAATATTTAAATAGAAACTTTAATAAAAAGATATTGCAGTGCAATTTCTCAATAATTTTCTTGGGAATTTACCCATTTTTCTTTATAATAAGCTTGTCTGGTTCGCCCGCGGCCCCCCCCCGCTACCCCCGTGACTTTACAGCGTAGATTGTTTTAAAATTCTCCTAACTACATAACATTTTAAAAATCCTAATCAAAACAAAATTTGGGAAGGATCACAGAAATAGTAAGGTTTCTCTTGCAAAAAAACAATTTCGCAGCTGTTTTCCACAGGCAAAGCAACGTCCTTTTCCCTTAAACCTGAAGAAACAAGGTGAACGGGAAACCTTTTTATTTTTTACGGGTCATGTTTTTTCCAGCCAATCGCACCAACAAATCCCACCCATGAGTCGCACACACATCTCACCCTGCTCTATTCTGTAATCGATTTGCTGCCGCCAAAATTACAGGAAGCGCCCAAAATGCCCGATCTTAATAGATGATCACAGATTTTAACCCTTAATTATCGCATGATCTGAAAATTTTTGATCACCATAAAAACCTTTTCCGATTTCAACTTTGTCGAAAAAATCGGCCTCAACATAGTTATTTTACATTTTTTTATCAAAAATGTAAAGGGCCCCTCTCCAAGAAAGGTGAACCTCAACCCAGGGGTGCACCTATATACTCATTTTTAGAATGGAATGTTGACCATATTTTTTTTTAACTGTTTTTTCTGGGAAGTGGGGTCCCCCCATCTTGGTTTTTGCACTTCACCCCTGTACAGGTTTTTAAGTCAGATCAGGTTATAGCTTGAATCTTCTCTCCCTAAAATGTGGCGGTCTGAACAGACACCAAGAGAGGTAACATATACCATAGGTTCCCATCTGGATTGAGGTGAGCCTGCTTGTTGGTAGATGGGCTTTTACAGTTTTGATCAAAAATGTACACTAAGAACCTTAAAATTTCATATATTCCAAAGTAGCAGAAATGCTTTTTCAAAAAATTCTTATGTCCCCTTTGACTGTTGTTTAGTGCTTGTAGAGTGCTGCTGATATTGTGTTGTGTTCGCATTGCTTTTTGCTGCCACACCAGCGTGCACCTATATACTCATTTTTCAAAATGGATCTGCTAACCATATTTTTTTTTTAGTCTACTTGAAAGGCAGACATCAGTCTTAACCAATTTATCTCTTAAGTTAAATGATCTCTTGTAAGAAAACAATGGCGGGTTCTTAAATAGTGACACATTCTCATAACAATTATCCAAGATAGACAATATTTAGAGATGACCCTAGTGATATATTTACTATGATTATTATAAGTTGATACAAAGAGGATCCTATCCAATTTTCCTTTAAACGTTTCTACTGAAAGTAACTGTGTCCTGTATAGACCTCTAACTATTTCAACATGTCATTCGACCAATGATTTTGGGTAGCCCCTATTCACAAACTTCTTACTCATCTCAAAAAATCTTATATTAAGTCTCTCCTCATCATCTACAATTTTTTTTAAATTCAGTATTTGACTATAAGGCAACCATTCTCCCATAGTCCTTGGATGTTAACTATTTAACTCCAATAGATTATTCCTATCTGTATCTTTCACATATAAATCAGTTTTTAACCGCCCATACTCAATATATACCATCACATCAAGAAACTGTAACTTTTCCCGTGATAAAGACACTGTAAATTTGAGATCTGAATCAACTTGATTAAAATAATGAAAAAAAGACAACAGACAGATCTCTATTCCAAATCAGGAAGGTGTCGTTTATGTATCTCCACCATCCCAAGAGAGAAGTGAAGTGGTGGGACACACAGACGACAGTCTCCTCCAAATCCTCCATAACAATGTTGGCATATGTCAGTGCCACATTTGACCCCATCACCATTCCCCTCCATTCTATATAATAGCTGTCATCAAACATAAATTAATTAAGGACAATATCCAGAAGGCCTAGAATAAATTCTCTACTCTCATTTGAAAAATCCGGCAGATCCATTACTTTTGCAACACTATGTAAATCCCTGTCATGATTGATCGATGTATACAAACTTGTTACATCAAATGAAGACAAAATGGTTTCAGATGGATGTTGATTTGTTAGTACATATTCTCTAGGAAATGTATATCTTATTATGTTCAACTGTTGTGCACTTTGCACTTTTATTATATAATTATATATTTGGATATATAAAGTTGAAACCAGAAGTTTACATACACTATATAATAAGACACATATGCATGAAATCAGAATAAACCTTATCCGTTTGCCGAATGTGAGGATAATGAAAGAGAGAGAATTTTTAAGGCATTTATATTAATTTGTACAAAGTCAAAAGTTTACATACACTAGGATTACAATGCCTTTAAACGATTTGGGACAGCCCTGATGATGTCATTTCTTTGGAAGCTTCTGATGAGGGGCATAACTAGAGAAGCCTTGACGCCATAGCAAAGTTTTGGATGGGGCCCCCCCATACCTCTCTGCCTCCTGACCATGAACATTTACCGGGACATGCAGTTACTAGATAACACGAAGGGCAAATACCTCACCATACATTTCACCATCATACTGCTACCATAAAACTCCCACTTTACCAAGACAAATATTACCAATAACTACTACATATGGACCAGATTATTCCACCAGAACATGACCACAAATTACCACCACAAAGTGACTGAATAATACCCTTATATTATTACTGAATAAAGATCAGTATACAAAGACCAATATTACTGCCATATAGGGACCATATAGAGGTAGGTATCAGTGTACACAGGTGCTTTACAGACTATATATATATGTCCACCATACAGTTACCATAAAGTTGTATATGCCCATATACTCAGACTCTGAAGACATATGAGTGAGTACAGTGCAGTAAAATCTTGTTACTCACAGATGATGCTTCTCTGATGTGTCTTTGACTTTCTTTTTTGTTCTGCATTTGGTCCAGACCACTATGATGACTTCTCCCGGCCACCCCTCGTCCCTGCAGATTTGGACATAAATGTCTTAGAATCATCCCTTTTTAAGCAACTCACTCCTTGCCCACCACCTCTGTACAAACTTTCAAGAGGTGGCAGAGGGGTACAGTCCATAGCTTAGAGGCCTTGTCTCCTAGAGGAGAGGAACTGAGGATTCACCTCCTGGAGATTGTGTTACAAATATGGCCTGTACCCCTCAGAATCATATTACCAGGTAGGTATTAGACAGGTTGGTAGGCCCTAGGTAGGTAGGTTGGTAGGCTTCAGGTAGGTAGGCAGGCAGTACATAGGCCTCAGGTAGGTAGGTAGATTGGTCCTAGGTAGGTAGTAGTTAGGCAGATCTTAGTTAGGTAGGCTACAGGAACAGTAGGTAGATTTGCTCTAGATAGGCAATAGTTAGGCCCAAGGCAAGGTTTAGCTAGACTATAGGATTCCCATATAGGCAGGCAGGGTTTAGGTAGACTATAGGGGGCCCCATATTGGTAGGCAGACAATGTTTAGGAAGGGCATAGGGGCCTATTTAGGCAAACAGGGTTTATGTAGGCTATAGTATCTCCATATGGGCAGGCAGACAAGGTTTAGGTAACTATAGGGGCCCCATGCAGGCAGGAAAGGTTTAAGTAGATAGGGCCCCATGTAGGTTAGAAGGCAGGGTTTAGGTAATTATAGGGCCCTATATATGCAGGCACAATTTAGGTACCTATATGGCAACATATAGCCAAGCACAGGGTTAAAGTAGAGTATAGGTCCCCACATAGGCATGCAGGTAGGGTTTAGGTAGCTATAGGGCCCCATATAGGCAGACAGGCAGGACTTACTTAGCTATAGGAGCCCATATAGGCAGGCAGGGTTTGGGTAGCTATAGGGCCCCATATAGGCACTCAGGCAGGGTTTAGGTAGAGTATAGGGCCCCATATAGGTAGGCAGGGTTTAGGTAGCTAAAAGGCCCCACATAAGTAGGCAGGCAGGTTCCAGGTAGGGTATTGTGGCCCTATAGGTAGGAAGGCAGGGTTTAGGTAGCTATAGGGGTCATTTATAGGTAGTCAGGCAGGGCTTAGACAGGCTTCATTTAATATTCATTGCTGGCGGACGCAGGAGTGGAACTATTGGGGTGGCAGAAGCACTAGCAGCTGCCATGGTAGTTACACCCCTGCTTCTGATGGCAACATCTGAGTTAATACACACCAAAAAGACACTGGTTCTGTGTGTATCATCATAGTAAAGTCTAAAGAAATCAGCCAAGATATCAGGAAGAGAATTGTGGACCTGTACAAATCTGGGTCATCTTGGGTGCAATTTCCAGATACCTGAAGGTTCCTTGTTCATCAGTACAAACAATTATACGCTGGGGTGAAGCTATATCTGGTGCAGAGGTAGTGGTCGCTTCCGTGCCCTGGAGCCTCAAGGGGCCCAAAAGCCCTTCTAATGCATGAGAAGATAACAATATTATAAATGGCACAAGGTTTGTGGGGCCCTTTTTATGGATTTTGCACTTAGGCCCTGGCACTTTAATTTACACCTCTGATCATATGCAGGTACAAACAAGATGGGAATGTCTAGCCATCATACCGCTCAGAAAGGAGATGGGTTCTGTATCTCAGAGATGAATGTGCTTTGGTCCGAAATGTGCATATCAACCCAAGAACAAAAGCAAAAGACCTTGTGAAAATGTTGGCGGAAGCTGGCAAGATTGTGTCATTATCCACAGTGAAACAAATACTGTGTCAAAGTAGGCTGGAAGACTACTCTGCCAGGAAGAAGCCATAACTCCAAAATAAACCTATAAGAGCCAGATTAATGATTGCAAATGCACACAGGAACAAAGACCTACATTTTTGGGGACATGTCCTGTGGTCTGACGAAAATAAAATGTAACTGTTGAGCCATAATGACCATCATTACGTTTGGAGGAGAAAGGGAGAACTTTGGAAGCATCATGTTGTGGGGTTGATTTGCTGCAGGAGAGACTGGTGCACTTCACTAAATAGATAGCATCACGAGGAAAGAAGATTATGTGGCAAAACTGAAGCAACATCTCAAGACATCAGCCAGGAAGTTAAAGCTTGGGTGTAAATGTGTCTTCCAGATGGACAATAACCTAAAGCATACTCCAAAACTGGTTAAAAGGGGCTAAAGGATAAACAAGTCAATGTTTTGGAGTGACCATCACAAAGTCCTGAATCCTATAGAAAATTTATGGGCAAAGCTGAAAAGGCAGGTGCGAGCAAGGTGACCTACAAATATGGTTCAGTTACATCAGTTCTGTCAGGAGGAATGGGCCAAAATTCTTACCAGCTATTGTGAGAAGTAGTGAGCAATCAGTAAAAAAATCTAGATCGAGTCGATTGCCGATTTAAAAGGAAATCGGATCGATTTTTTTATCTCGATCGATCGTCGAGTCCCATTAAAGTCAATGTGAGAAGATAATCAGGTTAATTTTTAGGCCGAAACATTGAGGAGAAGCTGGATATGTGGTAAAACTTAGTGAAGACAATTTGGCTATAAGAGTCACAGAAAAAAATTCAGATGCTAAAATAATTCATTCTTTTCATTGGCTAATTGAAAAGATGAGGATAGCGTAGCTATAGGAGGTGCAGCACTAGCAGTTGCTACGGGGTTCCTGGACAGATAAGAAGACACCGGTATTGGAAATGGCACATGGTAACTGGCAGGAGCCCCCTATCACTTTTTGCACCAGGGCCCATGAACATGTTATATATATGTGGTGGCAGAAAGAACATTTCAACGGGGAACACGGCGGTTCAGCTTGCAGGGTCTTAGTTATAGGGGGTGCAGTGGTAGCCAGGGCTGCCGTCAGTCATCTATTAACCATTTCAGGCCCCCATGCAGCTAAATCAAATGGGGCCCCCACCTATTACTAGTTCCTATTTTTAACATGTCACATGTCATTTTTATTAGGCCTCCTGACAGGAATACTGCCCTATTGACACCCCTGGCACACCTTTTATAGTAGCCTGACTCCAACACCAGCATAAATGACCTTATGGACACTCAGAATAAAATTAGCAAGAAGAAATGAGTATGTGAAATAAGCTTTTTTTCAATATGACCTTTTCTAACGGTGTCTTTTACAGTGGCCTGACCCCAAAACCAGCAAAAATGACCTTTTGGACACAATAAAATTAGCAAGAAGAAATGACTATTTGAAACAAGATTTTTGGGAATAGGACATTGACTACTGCTGTCTTTTACAGCGGTATGACCCCAAAGGCAGGGCATCAGCGATTGGGCATCAGAGCTGACAAAATCATCCTCTTGGGACTCTTGATCTTTTGAAATGCCTTCTGACCCCAACCGCATTGTGTCAACAAAGAGCTCTTCAGAATATGGATTATCTAGTGCGGACTATTTATTGGGTGACATTTGGCCCGTTTTTGCTTCAGTTTGGACCGATGGTGATGATGAAGATATTTGTGGCTGGGACAGAGAGGAAGAGGAGTTAAAAAACCACTGGATGCAGGGTGTGTTAATCACTGAAGAACAGATTAGCGCCTCTCTTCAGAAATGAGACGCACAGAGAACCGACCAAGCGATGACAGGCCATGTTCAAAAATGTAAATCTGAATTCCCAATTGCGATTTATGATCTGATTTTAAGAAAAAAAATCGCATCAAATTGAAAAAAGCGTAAAAATTGACTCGATTTCAACTTTTCTCGATTAAATCGCTCATCTCTAGTGAGAAGCTTGAGGAAAGATATCCAAAATGTTTGACCCAAGTTACACAGTTTAAGGCAGGGGTCCCCAACCGCCGAGCTGCGGACCGGCACTGGGCCTTAGCGCATTCCCTGCCAGTCCGCGGCCCCGGGCTAACATAATGCCGGCCGCCCGGTGACTTTAGTCCGGGCGGTCGGCATCTGCTCTGCACGGCCGCTGTAATCCGGCCGCGCAGGGATAAAATCTGTACACATCGTGCGGCTGCATTACAAAGAAAGCAGAAGCGGTGCATTACCGCCCCTGCTTTCCCTATCGCTGTAGATGCAGCGCTTACTGAGCTCCGCATCTACAACGATGAGCGGCGCAGGGGGGATGATGCACAGTGACGTCACACCCCTCGCGCCGCTCGGCGATGTCGGCTGCTGGGAGGAGGAGCTCAGCCAAGGATCCGGGAAAGGTGAGTGACTACTACTTCTTATTTTTTATTATTATTATTTTTTTTTTAATTGTCCTGGCTGCCTACTGGGGGCAGCTATGTGTCACTACTGGGGTCAGTGATGTGACACTACTAGGGGCAGAGATGTGTCACTACTGGGGGCAGCGATGTGTCACTACTGGGGGCAGCGATGTATCACTACTGGGGGCAGCTATGTATCACTATCACTACTGGGGGCAGCTATGTATCACTATCTCTACTGGGGCAGCTATGTATCATTACTACTGGGGGCAGCTATATATCACTAATTGGGGGCAGCTATGTATCACTAATGGGGGCAGCTATGTGTCACTACTGAAGGCAGCTATATGTCACTACTGGGGCTGCTATGTGTCACTACTGAAGGCAGCTATATGTCACTACTGGGGGCAGCTTTTGTGTCACTACGGGGGGCACTATGTATCACTACGGGGGGCAGCTATGTAACACTACTAGTGGGGGGGGGCAGCTATGTATCATTACTGGGGGCAGCTATGTGTCACTACTGAAGGCAGCTATATGTCACTACTGGGGGCAGCTATGTGTCACTACTGAAGGCAGCTATATGTCACTACTGGGGGCAGCTATGTATCACTACTGGGGGCAGCTATGTACCACTACAGGGGGCAGCTATGTATCACTACTGGGGGCAGTGATGTGTCACTACTGGGGGCAGCTATGTATCACTACTTGGGGCAGCTATGTGTCACTACTGGGGGGCAGCTATGTGTCACTACTGGGGCAGCTATGTATCACAACTGGGGGCAGCGATGTGTCACTACTGGGGCAGCTATGTATCACTACTGGGGGCAGCTATTTGTCACTACTGGGGACAGCTATGTAGCACTATCACTACTAGGGGCAGCTATGTATCACTTCTGGGGGCAGCTATGGGTCACTACTGTAGTGACATATAGCTGCCTTCAGTAGTGACACATAGCTGCCCCCAGTAGTGATACATAGCTGCCCCCAGTAGTGATACATAGCTGCCCCAGTAGTGACACATAGCTGCCCCCAGTAGTGACACATAGCTGCCCACAGTAGTGATACATAGCTGCACCAGTAGTGATACATAGCTGCCCCCAGTAGTGATAGTGATACTTAGCTGCCCCCAGTAGTGAAAGTGATACACATAGCTGCCCCCAGTAGTGATACATAGCTGCCCCCAGTAGTAATGATACATAGCTGCCCCAGTAGTGACCCATAGCTGCCCCCAGTAGTGATACATAGCTGCCCCCAGTAGTGATAGTGATACATAGCTGCTATGGGTCACTACTGGGGCAGCTATGTATCATTACTACTGGGGGGCAGCTATGTATCACTACTGGGGCAGCTATTGTCACTATTGGGGGCAGCTTGTATCATTACTTACTGGGGCAGCTATGTATCACTATCATTTACTGGGGGCAGTTTATGAAATCACTACTGGGGGCAGCTATGTATCACTACTGGGGCAGCTATGTATCACTACTGGGGCAGCTATGGATTATTCTCACTACTGGGGCAGCTATGTATCATCACTACTGGGGGCAGCTATGTATCACTATCACTACTGGGGGAAGCTATGTATCACTATCACTACTGGGGCAGCTATGTATCATTATCACTACTGGGGGCAGCTATGTGTCACTATCACTACTGGGGGCAGCTATGTGTCACTATCACTACTGGGGGCAGCTTTCTGTCACTATCTCTACTGAGGCAGCTATGTATCACTATCTCTACTGGGACAGCTATGTATCACTATCACTACTGGGACAGCTATGTATCACTATCACTACTGGGGGCAGCTATGAAATAAACTATCACTACGGGCAGCTATGTAAATTATCATACTGGGGGCAGTATGTGTTCACTATCACTACTGTGGCAGTTATGTATCACTATCACTACTGGGGCAGCTATGTATCACTATCACTACTGGGGCAGCTATGTATCACTATCACTACTGGGGCAGCTATGTATCACTATCACTACTGGGGCAGCTATGTATCACTATCACTACTGGGGCAGCTATGTATCACTACTGGGGCAGCTATGTATCACTACTGGGGCAGCTATGTATCACTACTGGGGCAGCTATGGATTATTATCACTACTGGAGCAGCTATGTATCATTACTACTGGGGGCAGCTATGTATCACTATCACTACTGGGGGCAGCTATGTATCACTATCACTACTGGGGGCAGCTATGTGTCACTATCACTACTGGGGGCAGCTATGTGTCACTATCACTACTGGGGCAGCTATGTATCACTATCACTACTGGGGGCAGCTATGTATCACTATCACTACTGGGGCAGCTATGTACACTACACTATGGGGTAGCTATGTATCACTTTTGACTACTAGGGGCAGCTTTCACGACTGGGGGCAGCTTTTGTATCACAAACTGGGGCAGCTATGTATCACTACTGGGGCAGCTATGGATTATTATCACTACTGGAGCAGCTATGTATCATTACTACTGGGGGCAGCTATGTATCACTATCACTACTGGGGGCAGCTATGTGTCACTATCACTACTGGGGGCAGCTATGTGTCACTATCACTACTGAGGCAGCTATGTATCACTATCACTACTGGGGCAGCTATTTATCACTATCACTACTGGGGGCAGCTATGTGTCATTATCACTACTGGGGGCAGCTTTGTGTCACTATCACTACTGGGGCAGCTATGTATCACTATCACTACTGGGGGCAGCTATGTGTCACTATCACTACTGGGGGCAGCTATGTATCACTATCACTACAGGGGCAGCTATGTATCACTATCACTACAGGGGCAGCTATGTATCACTATCACTACAGGGGCAGCTATGTATCACTATCACTACTGGGGCAGCTATGTATCACTATCACTACTGGGGCAGCTATGTATCATTATCACTACTGGGGCAGCTATGTATCACTATCACTACTGGGGCAGCTATGTATCACTATCACTACTGGGGCAGCTATGTATCACTATCACTACAGGAAGGGAAGATCTCTCCTTAAGGAGAGCACGGACCGAACGGCTTGTAGAGTTTTTGTTTTGCCTTTTCGCCCTTCTACTTAGCATTGCATATCACAAGGCATTATGGAAAGGGGCTAGAAGTCCACAACGCCCCTCTGTTGGTTGTAACAAATCCTCAATTTGCTTTTGACCCACCGAGTCTTGAGAAAGCAAAAAGGATTTTTTAGCCAAGCCAGTATCTTCTCTGCTCTGCAGACAACGCTGTTTCGGGATTTTTTCCCTCTTCAGTGCAGAGCGGGAGAGATACGGCTGGCTGTGTGGGAGGCATCGGGTAGCTCGGGAAGGGAAGATCTCTCCTTTAGGAGAGCACCAAACGAACGGCTTGTAGAGTTTTGGTTTGCCTTTTCGCACCTCTACTTAGCATCTGCATATCACAATGCATTATGGGAAAGGGGCTGAGAAGCCCACAGCGCACTCTGTTGGTTGTAACAAATCCTCAATTTGCTTTTGACCCACCGAGTCTTGAGAAAGCAAAAAGGATTTTTTAGCCAAGCCAGTATCTCTCATCTGCAGACAATGCTGTTATCACTACAGGGGCAGCTATGTATCACTATCACTAAAGGGGCAGCTATGTATCACTATCACTACTGGGGCAGCTATGTATCACTATCACTACAGGGGGGGGCTATATTTATTTATTATTACAGGGTGCATATATCTCTATAATGATAGAGCTGATTACATATGTACATTATATACATGTATAATGCTGACCCACAGAGCTGACCAATATTACTGCAGACTGATTATCAGCTCTGTGGGTCAGCATTATTAATATAATACTGACCCACAGAGCTGACAATCAGTCTTCAGTTATAAAATACTGGTTACCCCATACGATACCCCTAAAGACACAGAATACACTTTATTGGGGGTTTTTTTTGTGTGCGATTCTAAACATTCAACCCCCTCCATAACCCCGCCCCTAATAACCACGCCCCCAATAACGCCGCCCCCCCCACTGGGCCATGGAAAAATTGTCGTGGATCAAACCGGTCCCTGGTAGCAAAAAGGTTGGGGACCGCTGGTTTAAGGGCAATACTACCAAATACTAATGAAATGTATGTAAACTTTGACTTTGCAGAATGTAATAAGATTCTCTTATTATTCTGACATTTGGCAAATATAAATAATTTTGGTAATCCTAACTGACCTAAAACGGGTAAGGTTTATTCTGATTTCATGCATATGTGTTTTTTTATATAGTGTATGTAAACATCTGGTTTCAGCTGTATGTATGTTTTGCTTTGTACACATTGTGCTTGAAAATGGCTCCTTGAAGGAGTTGAAACGTAGCATGTACTGACTTGGGTGATAATTTTCTTTTATTTTTGGTGGTGCTGATTTTTTGCATTTGCTTTACATATTTATTAAGAAATCTGTCTGATGGGTAGGCAGATGATGGTGTTTCCCTGTCCAGTCTGATATTGTCCAATCAGTGTTGACAGAGTCAGACTGTAGAGGGGCAAACCTATAATTGACAACATCAGGGGTGTAACTAGAAATGGCAGGGCTCCATAGCATAAATTTTTTTTAAAATAACGTATGTTCTGTCAAGTATGACAGAAAAAATAGTGTACGCCGGTCACATCCGCACACGCCACTCACATCCCGCACATGCCAGCCACTCACATGCCGGTCACATCCCGCACACGCCAGCCACTCACATGTTGCTCACATCCCACACACGTACTGATGTTTCTGATATGAGTGGACTGCGATTATTTGATTGTTTACATAGATTTTTTTTGGGCTGTGGGAGCATCACCCTCTACCCTACACTGAGTACTGGTAACTTTTCTAGATAATACATACATACAAACATCACACATCTACATATACACATATATATATATCATACATGCCAAATCTCCCGCTTTTGGCGGGGGGCGTCCCGCTAATGGGGTCCCCCCCCCCCCCGCCCTCCCGGCAGAGTTGGCATTCCTCCTGCCGCCAGCAGGCAGCAGGGGGACCGCGGCGCTAGAGTAGCGCTGGTGCGCTACTCTGGCGCCGCCAGGCCGCTCCTCCAGGCGGGTGAAGTGGCCGCAGTGGCCGCTCACCCGCCCCGCGAGTTTCACTGACTTGTGCGGCCGCAGCCGCACAGTCAGTCAGCAGTACAGGGAGAAGGAAGGAGGGATCGTTCCCCTCCTCCCTTCTCCCCCTGTATGTACAGCAGCCGGTGTGCGCTGTACATACACCTCAGTGTGCAGGGGGGATGCGCATGGCTGCACTCACTCCCCCCGCACCTGACCTATTCAGTGGCCAGAGTTCCCGGAGCCAGGAGCCTGGTAGGGAAGTGGGTTTAATTATTTTATTTTTTTTAGTTATAGGGGGGCCTACTGGTACAATGGGGGGTTACCGGCAACAGAGGGGGCACTACCTGGTACAATGGGGGGGGTCTACCTGGAACGAGGGGGCATATCTGCTACAAGGGGGGGTCTCACCTGGTCAACAGGGGGGGCACTACCTGGCTACAATTGGGGGGGGGCATAATGGCAACAGAGTGGGGCACTATCTGACAACAGAAGGGGGCATCTACCTGGCTACAACGGGGCGGTCTACCTGGCAACAGAGGGGGCACTACCTGGCTACAATGGGGGGACCTACCTGGCAAAAGAGGGGGCACTACCTGGCTACAATGGGAGGGGGCACTACCTGGCTACAATGGGTGCACTACCTGGCTAACAAAGGGGGCATCTACCTGGCTAACAATGGGGGCATCTACCTGGCAACAAAGGGGGCATCTACCTGGCAACAAAGGGGGTATCTACCTGGCAACAATGGGGGCATCTACCTGGCAACAATGGGGGCATCTACCTGGCTTACAAAGGGGCATCTACCTGGCTAACAAAGGGGGGACATCTACCTGGCTACAAATTTGGCTCTACCTGGCTACAGAGCAGGCTCTACCTGGCTACAGAGGTGGCTCTACCTGGCTACAAGGGGGCATCTACCTGGCTACAAGGGGGCATCTACTGGCTAAGGGCACTACTTGCTACAAGGGGCATCTAACTGCCTGTAAGGGGCACTACCTGGTTATGGGGGGGCTACTACCTGGCTATAAGGGCATCTACCTGACTACGCGCGCCGCCCTGATTTTTCAATTTCAAAAGTTGGTGTCACGTCAAGGGAGATGCAGTGAGCCCTAACTGAAATCCAGCCCACTGTCCCTGCCTACTTGACGTGCTGCCCTAGGCGACAGACGGCAACTGGGTGACAGTCCCTGCGCCGCTAAAGTGCTGGGGCCATCAGAAGGAAGAATAGTCAGACAGTCCGGGTAAATATCAAATAGGAACGCCAAAGCCACAAATCAGAACCAGAGGGATAAACGTAAACAAGCCGAGGTCAAGAGCCAAACGGAAGCGAAGCACAAAATCAGGAGACAAGCCGGGGTCAGGAGAACAGGCCGAGGTCAGGTACCCAGATAAGCAGAACACAATATACAGAAGAGTAACAAGGTAGCCAGGAATATCACAGGCACAGCACCCAGCCTTCAGGGAGTTTAAATGGGATTCCTGGATACCGCCCCTGCAGCTGATTGGAGCGGCCTCCGGGTCCCCCCATTGGCTGGTGCAACTCGCCCCCTGTCAGGAGTGGCTGGGCCCCTGTCACTCACAGAGTTGTCAGCAGCATGTGTATCATGGGTTGGATCGTGCATCAGCTGCTGCAGCCTGCAGATCCCTAGAGCCTGAGCCCAGCCCAGCCCTGCCAGTACCCCCCCCCCCTTTTAGGAGGGCCACCGGCCCCTTCCCTGGTCTGGGTTTGTCTGGGTGAGACTCATGGAATTCCCTTACCAGACGATCAGCAGGATACTTCGCGGACCCAGATCCCTCAGGACCATACCCCTTCCAATGGACCAGGTACTGCAGTGACCTTTGGGCCTTACGCAAATTTAAAATACGGGTGACTTCATTTTCTAACTCCCCCTCTATGCAAACTGGAGAAGGAGGCCTAGAGGGCAGAGTCACAGGCTGAATATACCTCTTACGAAGTGCACGACGGGACACGTTATGTATACAGAGAGAAGAGGGTAATTTCAGCTGATAAGCCACCGGGTTAGCCATCTCCTGAACCACATATGGACGTTCAGGTTCAGGTGGAAGGCATAGTTCACCAGGAGGACGAGTTCTGGGAACCTTAGCCCACGCGCAAACTTCACAAGATGCCGCATAGGCCTCAACGCTGGCACAGCTGCTTCCAGATAGAGCATCAGCCTGCACATCAGTATTGCCCAGCATGGTAAGGAAACATCTGTCAACACACCGTTGTCCCCACCTGACTAATTTCCCTGAATTCCAGTCAAACACTGGATTATTGTTCTGAAGCCAGGCCAGCCCCAAAACCACATCAGCGGGCAGCCCCTCCATGACAAATAGAATACACTTTTCAATATGTATGGATCCGACCACCATCTCCAGCTCAGGGGTACAATTTTGGATTGCGCCCCGAGCTTGTGGAGTGGAGTCAATAGCCACAGCCCGCAGCGAGGCAGATAGCGGTCAACAGGTAGTGCCCAGACGTTGGCGAAAGACGCATCAACAAAATTAGAAGTGATCCAGAATCCACAAACGCATTCCCAGAACCGGACAGCGACAAGTATGAAAGCTTAACTGGTAGCAGCAACTTATTAGATACAATAGGAAATACCTGCTCGCCTAGGTGAGCCTTCTGCCGACCACCTAGGCGTTGGCGTCTTTCCGACCGGGTCGTCCGTTTGGAGCATTCCCGAATTCTGTGTCCATCTTCTCCACAGTATAAGCACAAACCCTGGATGCGACGAGTAGTCCTACGGTCACTAGCCGTAATGACAGAAAAAGCCCCCACTTGCATGGGCTCCTCTGGGTTTAAATCAGAAACAACCGGTTTAGGGGTGACCATTGGTGTGATACCACCGGAGGGGAACCTTTTCCTGCCGTCCTCCCTAAAACGTCTGTCCAGACAAACGGCTAGTGCCATGGCCTCATCTAAAGTACCAGGGGTAGGGTAAGACACCAACAAATCCTTCACATGGTCAGTTAACCCTAATCTAAACTGGCATCTGAGAGCTGCGTCGTTCCACCCAGACGGAACGCACCAGCGACGAAATTAGGAGCAAATTCTCCTCCACAGTCTTCTCACCCTGCCTCAAGGTGGTCAGCTGAGCCTCGGCCACAGCTTCCCTATCTGGGTCATTAAAGAGTACCCCTACAGCGGCAAAGAACCTGTCCACAGAAGACAGTTCAGGTGAGTCATGCGGTAACGAAAATGCCCACTCCTGGAGGGGACCCTGTAGTAAGGACATAACAATTCCCACCCTTTGTACCTCATTCCCTGAGGTAAGTGGGCGGAGCCTAAAATACAGGCAACAACCCTCTCTAAATGCCACAAAGGCCTTCCTGTTACCTGCGAACCTGTCAGGCAACTGAATAGGGGGTTCCACAGGAGGGGAAGGTAATGCAGGCACCCTCTGACTTGGGTAGCCTCCTGTTGTTCTACCCTCAGCGCCAGATCCTGGACTAGCTGGGTAAGCCCCTGCATCTGCTCTACCAGAGCTGTCATGGGGTCCATAGTGATGGTAGAGCAGTAACGGTTTTGGCCTGTGATAATGTCACGTCAAGGGAGATGCAGTGAGCCCTAACTGGAACCCAGTCCACTGTCCCTGCCTACTTGACGTGTTGCCCTAGGCGGCAGACGGCAACTGGGCGACAGTCCCTGCGCTGCTCAAGTGCTGGGACCGTCAGAAGGAAGAATAGTCAGGACAGGGCGGGTAAATAAAAAATAGGAACCCCAAAGCCACAAATCAGAACCAGGGAAAAAACGTAAAAAAGCCGGGTAAGAGCAAAGGAAAGCGAAGCAAAAATGGAGACAACGGGGTCAGGGGGAACACCCGGGGAGGTACCCAGATAAGAAAAACACAATATACGAAAGTAACAAGGTAGCCAGGAATATCACAGGCACAGCACCCAGTTTTCAGGGATTTAAATGGGATTCCGGGGATCCCGCCCCTCCAGTTTTGGGGGGCCCCCCGGGTCCTCCCATTGGCGGGTGCAACTCCCCCCCTCCAGGGTGGCTGGGCCCTGTCCTCAAAAGTTGTCAGCAGATGTTTAGGGTGGGATCGGCATCACTGCTGCACCCTGAAATCCTAGAGCCGAGCACAGCCCAGCCCTGACATTGGCAACTATGATATATAAAAATTCATACCAAAACTACAAACACCATATATACAATCACATCCCCCTACACACATATATAAAAGTCACATCATAAACTAAGGGCAACTATATATGTCACATCCAAAACAACAGACACACATATATACAGTCACACCTAACCCCCAGACTTTCCCGTATGCAATGCAACTGTCTCATTCGTCCCGACTTCTAGGGAAGAACAGGGGGGGAAAAAAAGGACACATGGCGCAGCTTCCTGCTCTCGTGACGTGAGAACGCCTCCCCATTTTTCCGTCCCAAATGTGTCGTGCAAAAAACGAGGGGCCCCAAACAGTACAGGGAGAGGGGAGGAGAGGGCGCTGGGGGAAACAGCTCTTTTAAAAAACTTTTTTGGGTCCGTGGACTGTGAGGTAAACCCGGCCCCCCAGTTTTCTACAATTTTATGACAGGGGGCCCGAGCGTTTAAAAACAAATTCCCGTTTGTTGCGGCCCCCCGGGGTACGGGGGCCCCCTGAGTTGCATGGCCGCAGGGGTAGTTTGCCCCGGACAAAAGTATCTACTGATTTTGTAAAACATTTTTTAGAAGGAACAGCACAATACAGAGTTATAAGAGAAGATGCTCCAGAACTATTATTTCACAGGGAACACAAGTATTTATTAAAACAAACAAGTCAGGAGATGTCACAGGGCCTCTTTAACTATGTCTTTGCAAGATCCTAGAGATAACAGAGAAGTTTATCTGCAATCCTATATGAACTAAAGATAATAATAAAAAAATAATAATAATTTAAAAATATAAAAAAATAATAATAATAATAAAATAATTAGAGAGGGCGAATTTGGATTCAAAATTGGAATTCGTTTAGAAATTCAGGAAAAAACTTTTTTGTAAAAAGGGTGCCGGCACATGGCTTAAGGGGCAAAGAATTGGGAGGAAAAAGGCAAACCCACATGACAGGCAGAGATGAAGCCAACAGAGACCGGGGGGTTCTGTGAGCACCCCACTATATAAGTCCGGGGGGGACCGGGAGTATACCCCTCTCACGTACTGATTAGGGAAGGTGCTGCTGCGGCGCTTATGAAGCCTTTCTAAAGAATGATTTTTTACACGATTTTTTTTTTTTTTTTTTTTTTTGGGGGGGGGGGGGGGTTTGTCCCGGGTTGTCTCAAAAGACGCTTCTTTTTAACTTTTCCTATTTCTGATTTTTTGGGGTATTGGACCCTTGAAGTCCGTTTTTCCAGTGCAGCTGCATATAATGTTAATGCTTTTGCTCAAAAGAATTAAATTTATCAAGAGTGATCTAAGTGTTTGTTGTATTCATTTAAAAAAAACAGCTTTTTTTTCCCAAATCCAAAAAACCACTTTTTTTTTGGGGCTCCCTAAATTTTTTTTCCGCGCAGTTTCTTTTCCAAAAGGGGTTAATTAAGCTTTGTTCTGCTGCTGTGGTGACTAAAAAAAAACGTTTTTTTCCCCCCGCCAAAATGAAAAATTTTTCCTGTAGCTTTAAATTCAAAAGGAATTTTTAATTACAAGTTTTCCTCTTTTTTTTTTAGCGAAAAAAAAAACGGCCAAGAAAACAGCTCAAAGCTCGTATTTTGGGGTTGAAAAAATTTTTTGGGCCGAAATTTACACCCAGGGTTAATTAAGCGTTGTTCTGCTGTTTGTGGTGACAAAAAGAAACCGTTTTTTTTCACCCCCCCCCCCCCCCCCCCCCCAAACCCCCCCCCCCCCCCCCCCCCCCCCCCCCCCCCCCCCCCCCCCCCCAAAAACCCCCCCCCCCCCAAAAAAATTTTTTTCCTTTTGCTTTAATTCAAAGCAAAGGGTTTTAATTACAAGTTTTCCTCTTTTTTGTGTAGCGAAAAAAACACCCCAATGGTTAACGTTTACAAAGCTGTAGTTTGGGGTTTGCTCAATTTTTGGCCCAATTTACATCCGGGGGTTTTAAAAAGGGTTTTTTCTGCGTTGGGGCAAAAAAGGGAAAAACTTTTTTTTACCCCCCCGAAAAAATTTCTTAGCAAAAATTTCATACCCGAAGGTTAATTAACCCTGTTTGTGCTTTTATATTAAAGTAAAAAACAGCTTTTTTAAAGGGGCACATAAAAAGAAAATTTTTTCCCGCCCATTTGGGGGAGCGCAATTTAAAATTAAAGGGTTCCCCCAAGTTTCTTAGGGGGTTCTTTGGGAGTCAAATACGGGGTGGGGAAATTTTTCATTTACAAATATCTTCACCCAAACGGTGTCTGTACTTTTTTTTGAAAAAACAGTATGTCAGACAGAAAAGGTGGGAGGCTTTTCCCCTGCGAGTGGCAGGGGCACAAATTTTCCCAGGCCCCCGGTCGAGCCCCCCAAGGGGGGACGTCGAGCGGGGGGTTCATTTCGGTGAGGGAAAATTTGGCCGCTGTCTTTTTGCGGCCGTTTGCTGACTTGAAAAAAAAGGGTTCTTGATTGGTTGACTAGGCCCATCCACTTCCTCCCAAAAGGAACATAAGACAACCCCACCCAAAAAGTCGGGGGGGGAAAAGTCAGACAAAACCCCTTAGTTGGCAGGCCCGGGGGGGGGTTTAGCGGCCCCTCACCTGTCCCCAACCGCCTCTGTCCCATCCGGTTCCCCCAAAAAATTTTTTTTCCCCCCCTTTTTGGGGGGGAAAAAATTTGGGGGGGGGTTTTTTTAAAAAAATGGGGGCCCAAAAAATTTTTTTTTAAAAGGGGGCAAAGTAAAAAAAAAAAAAAAAAAAAAAAAAAAACCACAAAAAACAAAACCACAAAAAAAAACCCCAAAAAAAAAAAAACAAAAAAAAAAAAAAAAAAAAAAAAAAAAAAAAAAAAAAAAAAAAAAACCCCCAAAAAAAAAAACAACAAAAAAAAAAAAAAAAAAAAAAAAAAAAAAAAAAAAAAAAAAAAAAAAAAAAAAAAAAAAAAAAAGACAAAAAAAAAAAAAAAAAACAACCCAAAAAACCCCCCCCCCCCAAAAAAAAAAAAAAAATTTTTGGGGGGGGGGGTTGGGGGGGGGGGGGCAAAGGGGTAAAACCCCCCGGGGAAAAAGGGGGGGGAAAAGGGGGGGGGGGGGCCCCCTTTTTTAAGGGGGGGGGGTTTTTCCCCAAAAACCCCAACCCCCAAAAGGGGGGGTTTTTTACAAAACAAGGGGGGGAAAACCCCCCCCTAAAAAAAGGGGGGGGGGGGGCCGGGAAAAGGGAAAAAAGGGGGGGGGGGAAAAAAAGGGGGGGGGGCCCTTTTCCCCAAAAGGGGGGGGTTTTTTTTTTAAAAAAAATTTTTTAATTTGGAAAAGGGGGGGAAAGGGGGGCCAAAACCCCCCCCCGGGGAAAAAAACCCCAAAAATTTGGGGGGGGGAAACCTTGGGGGGTTTTAAAAAAACCGGGCCCCCCCGGGGGGGGGTTTAACCCCGGGGGGGGAACCTTTTTAAGGGGGTTTTTTTTTTCCCCCCCCAAAACCCTTCCCGGGAAAGGGTTTCCCTTTTCCCCGGGCCCCCCTTTTCCCCCCCCCCAAAAAAGGGGGGGGGGTTTTTGTCCAAAAACCCTTTTAGGCCCCCCAAACCCCTTTTTTCCCCCTTTTTTTCCCCCCCCGGGGGGGGGAAAAAAAGGTTTTTTTTTTTAAAAAAAAAGGGGGGTTTGGGGGTTTGGGGGTTTTTTTAAAAAGGGGGGAAAATTTAAAAGGGGGGTTTTGGGGGAAAAATTTTGGTTTTTTTTTTTCCAAAAAAAAATTTGGGGGGAAAAACCCCCCTTTTTTTTTCAAAAAAAACCCCCCCCCCCTTTTTTTCCCCCCCCCCCTCCTTTGCCCCTTTTTTCCCCCTTTTTTTCCCCCCTTTTGGGGGGCAAAAAAGGGCCCCCCCCGGGGCCCGGGGGGAAAGGGAAAACCCCTTTAAAAAAGGGGGGTTTCCCCCCAAAAAACGGTTTTTTTAGGGGGGAAAAAAAAAACCCCCCGGGGGGTCCCAAAAAAAGGTTTCCCCTTTTTTGGGGGAAAAAATCCTTTTGGGGGGGGGGCCCCCCTTCAAATTTTTTGGGGGGGAAAAATTGGGGGATTAAAAAAAAAACAATTAACCCCCCTGGGCAAAGGTTTTCCCCCCCGGGGGGGGGGGTTTTTGGGGGGGGGGAAAAAAACCCCAAAAAAAAGGGGGGGTTTTTTTTGGGGGGGGGGAAGGGAAAAGGGGGGGGGGGGTTTTTTTTTTTGGGGGGGGGGGAAGGGGGGGGATTTTTTCCCCAAAATTTTCCCCCCCCCTTTTGGGGCCCCCAAAAAAAAGGGGGGGGGAAAAAAAATTTGGGAAACCCCCTGGGGGTTGGGCCCCCCCCCCAAAAAAAAAACCAAAAAGGGGGGGGAAAAAGGGGGTTTTTCCCCCCCCCGGGGGGGGGGGGGAGGGAAGGGGGGGGGGGGAAAAGGCGGGGCCCCCCCGGCCCCCCCCCCGGGGGGGGGGGGGCCCCCGGCCCCCCTTTTTGGGATAGGATTTTTGGAAAAAAAAGGGGGAAACCCCCCTTGGGTTTTGGGGCCCCCCCTTTTCCCTGGCCGGGGGGTTTGGGGTTTTTTGGGGGGGGAAAAAAAATTTTTTTGGGGGTTTTAAAAAGGGGGGAAAAAGGGGGGCCCCCCCTTTTTTTGGGGGGGGGGTTTTTTTTAAAGGGGAGGCCCGGGGGGGGGGGGCGGGGGCCCCAAAACCCCCCCCGGGGGGGGTTTTGGGGGGGGTTTTTTGGGGGGGGGGCCCCCCAAAGGGGCCCCCGGGGGGGGGGGGGGTTTAAAAAAAAAAAAATTTTTTTTGGGGGGGGAGGGGGAAAAATTTTTTTTAAAAAAAAAAAACCCCCCCCCAAAAGGGGGGGGGGGGGTTTTTCCGGCCCAACAATTTCGGGTTTCCCCCCCCCCCGGTGGGCCCCCTTTTTTTCTCCCCCCCAAAAAATTTTGGGGGGGGGCCCCCCCCCCTTTTTCCCCCTTTGGGGGGGGCCCCGGGGCCCCCCTTTTTTTTTGTTTTTTGGCCCGGGGGCCCCTTTTCCCTTTGGGAAAATTTTTGGGGGGAAAAAACCCCCCCCCCCCCCCGGTTTTTCCCCCCCTTTTTTACCCCCCCAAACCCCCAAAACCCCCAAAAATTGGGGTTACTGGGGTTTTTCCCCCCCCCCCCCCCCCCCCCTTGGCCCGCCCCAAACCCCCGGGGGGGTTTTGCCCCCCCCCTTTTTTTTTTTTTTCGGGGCCCCCCCCCCTTTTTCCCCTTTTTTTTTTTCCCCAAATTTTTCCCCCCCCCCCCGGGGGGGGGGTTTTTTTGGGTCCCCCCTTTTACCCGGGGCCCCCCTTTTTTTTTTCCCCCCCCCCCAAAAATTTTTACCCTTTTTTTTTGGTGCCCCGTTCCCCCCCCCTTTTTGTTTTCCCCCCTTTTTTTTTTCCCCCCCCTTTTTTCCCCCCCGGCCCCCCTTTTTCTTTGGGCCTTTTTTTCCCCCCCTTTTTTCCCTTTTGGGGAAATTCCGTTTTTTTCCCCCCGGTGCCTTTTTAAATGGGGGTTTTTCTGTTGCCCCCCCTTTTTTTCCCCCCAAATTTTTTTCCCCCCAAATTTTTGGGGTTTTTTTTCTGCTTTGCCCCCTTTTTTTGGCCCCCTCTGTGGCCCCTTTTTTTTTCCCCCCAAATTTTTGCCCCCTGGCCCAACCCCCCCCCCTCCCCCTTTTTTTTTTTCCCCCCCCCCCAAAAAAATTTTCCCCCAAACCCTTGTGCACTGCTGACCTCATGCTGCTGTGGCTGCTGTCGTGACCTCCACACTGTGTCATTGTGCCACTCTGTGGCCTACTCCTGTTTTGCCACCTCCAGAATGTCATTGTGCCACTACCTGACCTCATGCTGCTGCTGTGGCTGCCGCCTGCGCCTCCACACTCAGTCATTGTGCCACTCTGTGGCCTACTACTGTTTTTGCCACCTCCAGAATGTCATTGTGCCACTGTCTGACCTCATGCTGCTGCTTATGGCTGCTGCCATGACCTACACACTCTGGAATAGTGCCACTGTCTGACCTCATGCTGCTGCTGTGCTGCTGTCATGAACTCCACACTGTGTCATTGTGCCACTCTGTGGCCTACTACTGTTTTGCCACCTCCAGAATGTCATTGTGCCACTGTCTGACCTCATGCTGCTGCTGTCATGCCCTCCATACTGTGTCATTGTGCCACTCTGTGGCCTACTCCGGTTTTTGCCACCTCCAGAATGTCATTGTGTCACTCTCTGACCTAATGCTGCTCCTGCTGCCGTCACCTACACTCTCTGACATTGTGCCACTCTGTGGCCTACTACTCTTTTGCCACCTCCAGAATGTCATTGTGCCACTGCCTGACCTCATGCTGCTGCTGTCGTGACCTCCACACTGTGTCATTGTGCCACTCTGTGGCCTACTCCTGTTTTGCCACCTCCAGAATGTCATTGTGCCACTGCCTGACCTCATACTGCTGCTGTGGCTGCTGTCGTGCCCGCCACACTGTGTCATTGTGCCACTCTGTGGCCTATTACTGTTTCGCCACCTCCAGAATGTCATTGTGCCACTGTCTGACTTCATGCTGCTGCTGTCATGCCCTCCATACTGTGTCATTGTGCCACTCTGTGGCCTACTCCGGTTTTTGCCACCTCCAGAATGTCATTGTGTCACTCTCTGACCTAATGCTGCTCCTGCTGCCGTCACCTCCACTCTCTGTCATTGTGCCACTCTGTGGCCTACTACTCTTTTGCCACATACAGAATGTCATTGTGCCACTGCCTGACCTCATGCTGCTGCTGTCGTGACCTCCACACTGTGTCATTGTGCCACTCTGTGGCCTACTCCTGTTTTGCCACCTCCAGAATGTCATTGTGCCACTGCCTGACCTCTACTGCATGCTGTGGCTGCTGTCGTGCCCGCCACACTGTGTCATTGTGCCACTCTGTGGCCTATTACTGTTTTTGCCACCTCCAGAATGTCATTGTGCCACTGTCTGACCTCATGCTGCTGTGGCTGCTGCCGTCACCTCCACACTCCGTCACTGATGTTGCCACCTGAGCTCTCAGCTTGTTTTTTTTCCAGCTTTCGCTGCCATGACTTTATCAGGCTACATTCCCGCTTGATTTTTTTGGTCATTTTTGCCCTCTTAAGTGCCCAGGGATTTTTATTGTGAATCGATTCAAAGAGTGACGGCAGTCATGTGCGTGTTATCCCTAAAACACAACATTGTATGAAGCCCAAAACCCAAACCCTCCCTCTGCATATTTAAGCATGGCACAACGTTCTACAGCACCTGCAGGCTCTGTGCAGCTGGAAATAGTGTTTTTTAACGCGATTCATTGCCGAAGTAATTCGGACCAAAACGAATTTTGACGGGAAATTCGGCGAAGTGACCGAACCGAATTTGAGAAATTCGCCCATCTCTAATAATAATAATAATAATAATAATAATAATATATCTCAACTGAAAAACTTAACTTAGTCCATTAGCTCTTTGTACATTACGTTTTCACAGACAGAGTACTTGATGGATGTTGCCACATTTTTTCTGTTATAGTTATGACTTAAAATTCATCCAGTGTCTCCTACATGAGGTCTTATTATTTTTTGTCCTTTTAAATTACTCCACCATTATTCTGTCTCTGACATATTCAGATGCAGATTATAATTTTGCTCCTGACCTTTTCGCAATTTTAAAATTACTGTGAAACCAAATAAATGGGATTGTGAAAAAGGACACAGTATATATAATTATGTAACAATGTAGAGAGGTGGCTCATGAATTGTATTGTTAGATCTGGTATGCCATACCAAACCGAGTTTTCAATGACTACATACAGACCTTAAAGGAAAAACACAACTGTTTCCTTTCTTATCCACTTTGGTGCACAAGTGCTGTCATTGATAAGGAAAGCCTGTATACATTGCATCATCGCCCAGGAACAGACTCAACTAAATCTCTAAGTCCTTGGGTTCCCGTTTGGGTGGTGGGAAGAGATGATGTACAACCTGCATGTCTACTACACAATGGATGTGGCTATGGGGCTAGTGGAGGTAACATTTGCACCCATGCCCTGGTAACTGAGGGATCCCAAAAGATTCCTTTGCCCCTCAAGAATACGCCAGTATTATAAATGGTACAAATTGTGCATTGAAATAAGGAGTTACACCTCTGTACTCCGCAGAAGATGGGAGACAGTTTTCAGTACTATAGGGGAACAATAATGCAAAAATGTAGGTGCAAATCAACAGAGGAAACACTGAAACCATGTCTCAATACAATCATGTTACTTTTCTGCCATACTCCAGAGTCCTAACTCTTTCACTTCGGTTTATTGTAATATATTAAAATCTTAGGAGAGCCATCATGACATATAACTCTCCGCACAACTTTAAGGAGCCTCTTCTTAATAAGGAACATTAGCCTCATTGAGCCACATCTAATGCCTCTCAACCAGTCAGCCGATGATTTACTCTGCATTGATGGGGAGCAAAGCTCCCAAAACAGCTTTCTGTTAAATATCTGGCTTGGCATTCCTTCTAATCACATCGCAAGGCTACAACTAATACAGCGGGTTGCAAAAATATTCATACCCCTGGAACTATTCCTCATTTTTAAACATTACAGCCTCCTTAAAAATATTTGTTTATTTTTTGTGATATCACCCCA
>JAODAL010051632.1:0-26555 GCA_025379985.1 Phyllomedusa bahiana | reverse complement strand
ATACGGAAATTCCCCCTCACATTTGCATATAAACATACTTGCCGGAGGGAAACAGGACCCCTCGGGTACCCCCCTCACCCCTGTTTTATACACATACTCCCTGATAAATACAGGGTCCTTTACTGTACCCCCGCACACTGAAATAAAATACCACCGCCTGAAACAGGCCAAACTGTACCCCCCTCACATGTTTATACACACCTCCCTTGATAACCCGGGGCCCCCCTTTATTTGATCCCCCGCACACTGTAAAATATACACACCCCTGATACGGGCCCTTTACTGTATCCCCCACACACTGTTATTTTCACCCACTCCCTTTAAATTAAAAAAAAATAAAGGTTTCCCCCATACTGTTTTCCCCCCTAAAACTGTATTACACACACCGCCTATGATACGGGCCCCCTTTACTGTTTTCCCCCTCACCACGGTATTTTAAATATCCCCTGATATACAGGTCCCCTACTGTATCACCCTCACACTGTATAACCACAGGGGCCTAATGAAAAAGGTCCCATACTTTTACCCCCCCTCACACGCAAATACACATACTGCGAGGCCTGTTTTTCCCCTTTACGGTACCCCCCCCTAAACCTGTATTATACCCCATATTTTCCTGAGTTACGGGCCCCCAATGTATCCCCCCACACTGTTATAAAAAAACACCCCCCTAAAAAAGGTTTCCCTTTACTGTATCCCCCTCACCCCGAAAAAATTACACACACTCCCTGAGGATCCGGGCCCCAACTGTACCCCCCCACTTTATATTTTAACACCGCCTGTTTACAGGTTTTTTCGGGTATCCCCCCAAACATGTAAAAAACAAAACGCCTAAATGTTTACAAACCCCAATCCCTGTATCCCCCCCACATTTGTTTATATAGACACCCCCTTGATGTTAGGGGGTTCCCCTTTACTGTATCCCCTCAAAAGAATTAAATATATATAATTTTGTATAGTATATATAAATGAATATATAAATATTATTAAAAAATAAAAATTTATAAAACTCCCTTTAAAAGATACAAAATTCCCCTACTGTACCCCCCCTCACACGTAAAAAATAGACCAGCCTAAATTGATCGGGGCCCTATACTGATCCCCCACAAAATGTATAATTTTAGACCCCGCTGTTTGATACGGTTCCTTACTGAATTTTCCCCCACAAACTGTTTTATACACACCGCCTAAAGATACAGGTCCTAAACTGAACCCCCACCCCACGGTATATACACACCGCCTATGTTTCGGGGCCTTTTACTGAAATCCCCCACACACTGTATATACACCCCGGGCCGATGATACGGGTCCTATACTGTTTTCCCCACCCACTGAAATATCACCCCGCCTGATGATACGGGCCTATACGGTATCCCCCCCCCACTGTATATACCACACCCCCTTAAAGGGAAACAATTTCCTATATTTGGGAAAACCCCCCCACAACTGAAAATTTTACACCCCCGCCTGATGTTACAGGCCTTACTGGAACCCCCCCCAAAACTGTTATAACACCGCCTGTTTAAAAAGGCCCAATACTGTACCCCCCTAAACACTGTATATACACCCCGCCTGTTTGATACAGGCCCCTTACTGAAATCACCCCCCCCCCTTTTTAAAAATAGACATCCCCTGATGAACGGGTCCTATACTGTATCCCCCACACACGTTTAAACACACCCCCCTGATGATACGGGCCCTTTTAAAACGGGATCCCCCACCCCACGGTATTATAAAAACCCCCCTGATGTTTACAGGTCCCTACGGGATCCCCCCCCAAAATGGTATATACCACCCGAGCCTATGAAACAGGTCCCCACTTGATCCCCCTCACACTCTGAACTAATTAGACACAACCGAGCCTGATGATACAGTCCCCTACTGATACCCCTCACACTGTATCATACACATACGTAGCCATATGGATACAGGTGTCCCCTACTGTAACCCCCTCACACTGTTTATACACACCGCCTATGATACAGATTCCCATACTGTATCCCCACACACTGATATATACACCACGCTGATGATTACAGGTGCCCATACATTATCCCCATCACACGTGTTAAATTACACAACCACCTGATGATACACGGTCCCTTACCTAGATATCTCCACACACTGTCATAATACACACACTCCTGTAATAGAAACAGGTCCCATACTGTATCCCCCTCACACTGTATATACACATACTGCCTGATGATACAGGTCCCATACTGTATCCCCCGCACACTGTATATATACACACCGCCTGATACAGGTCCCATACTGTATCCCCCTCTCACTGTATAAACACATCCCTGATGATACCAGAGGATCCTATACTGTCACCCCCACACACTCGAAAAATACACACCCGCCTGAATGCGACAACATCACCTATACCTGTATCCCCCACACACTGTAATATACAACCGCCTATGAGACAGTCCTATATCTGTAATCCCCCACACACAGGACTATAGCACACACTAGCCTGATGTATACACGGTTCCTGTACTGTCTCCCCCACAACACGATATATATCACACCGCCTGATGGATACAGTCTAAATACTGTATCCCCCACACACTGTATACTACATCATACTGCCCTGATGATACAGGTCCCCCGCAACACCATCTGATGCAGGTAGCAGTCTTCTCCTGCCTTGAACTCTGGGGCTTGAACTTGGCCGGGTTAATGGGTCACACACAGAAAATATCTGAATCTGACGGCCGCCTCCATTCTCATTGGATACGATATAACATGAGCACCGGGACGTGGGGCCAATATTGTGCCAAGCTTTATAGGTTTATTGCATAATAATCATCTATTAAAGTGGCAGCTGAAGGAGGGATTCCCTGTTTTACTGGTCCCTGTATATCTGGGACTGAGCGATCACTTGATCAGTTCTAATAGACAGCGCCTACCACTGACTGTATACTTCCCTTTATATACCAGTTAGCGTCATCAGACCCATGCTCTGACAGGCATATGCTCGCACACAGATCGGAGGCTGTTTTTAGGCTGTCATGGGAACCATGGACCTGCGATCGCACGGTGAGGCGCTGATGGACCAGACAAGTGTAGTAAAGAGAGAAACTTGTGCAGCCGATCCTATCAACCATATAACGAGGGCTGGGATAACGGCGCACAAACCTCACCCCAAGAAGCGCAGACGTAGAAAGTAGACAAGACAATCCCTGGTGGTGAGCACTCCATCCATCACTGCCGACGCGTTTCGGGCGTGTAAGCTCTCTTTGTCGTAGCAAAGGACTAAACATTGTGCATGCACTTTAATAAGAAAGTAGACAACTTTAAACAGACGTGTTTTTACCAACAAATTGTATCGCCTGTCTGTGAAGCGCGTGGCACAAAGACACTACTGGCTGGACGCACGCGAAAATATGATGTTCTGAAAGTGAGTATCGGGTTAGTGCCACACCTTGCAGAGAGAGAGAACGGGCGCATTTGGTATGTAATACACTGGAACGTGCAACTGCGGATTTAAAGCAGCTATTAGCCCGTGGGGATGGTCTGTCGGCGCCAACGGAGTATTTGCTGATAGGAGAGCAACCAGGAGCCCCCCCTCCCTCTGCCAAATTCCTTACATGCTGTGCACGTCACGTACTCGACAGTAGCATCTAATGCGTATAAAGCAGCGATCGTGAGTAAACTCTGTGTTCTGCGCGGTCGTTTAAAGCAGGATCACCCTGTAGGAAGGTCTGAGCAATCCCCTCACAAAGTCTGAGATCAACTTCAGGAACCGCATGGGGCCCACAGGCTGCAGTGTTTTGGAGGAACATCTGCTCTAGAGCTTTCGTCTAGTGTATATTTAATCCAGCATGCTTTTGCCAGCCGGGGTCTACTTAGGATATCTGGGAATATGAAGAGGATTTCTCAACAAGCTGGGATTATATCAATAGCTGAAGGTTATAATTGGTAACATTTGATCCCTGAGTTGTGATGTCAGGCCTGTGACACAGGTCCGTGCGGGCAGCTCCATGGACAGGATACAGTGTATAACAGAAATGAAAAATGACGGGCACCATCATAACAGATTTAAACCGGGAGTTAGACCGCTGTTCAGCATGATAATAGTTGGAAGGCAAAACAGAGGAAAGGGGACACAGAAATTGTGCGCTAGATGAAAAATAAGAACAGGAGCCACTTATATAGAGACCAAGCGACAAGAGCACACCAAGAAAAAAAAACACATTACAAAACAGCAACACGGGTGCCAAACTTATCACAAAAAACTGTAGAAAATAATCAACCTATCCCGCGGTACAAGTGTAATATCACAAATGAAATAAAAAAAAATGAATATGATAAAGTGTCAAATATGCCATTGTAATGGCACCAACAGTGCAGACACAATATCAAAGAGAGGATTCGAATAATCGAGGCACAATAAATGCAATACGTGGGAAGCGAAAAACTATATAGTAGCGTCAGACTGAATACTAGTGAATGAGAAAAGAAGCAGCTACAGTGATACCCGTTATCCATCGCTTCATATCCATCATGTCACAGTAACTTCACCATCAAAACCTGGTTATCCGCTTTTTCGCTTCACAGATCCAACATTTGACATTCAATAGCCGCGAGTGCAACCATCCCTCATTCACTGCAGCTACTTTAGTTTGGAGTGCGCATACAGCCACCTACATCTTTTACTGTATCCAGCTCACAAGTGTACTAATGCTTATGAACACGACAGCTAATTGCGGGGCGACAATACCCTCAAATAACACCGGAGTGTTCGGAGTCCGCGCTGATCGGCGAGTACTCCACGTGGCACAAACGGGTGTTATGTGAGGGCGGAAGACCCTCTGCACCCATAGACTGCGAATTTCTTCCGCCACTCACTTATCTTCCCCGTACAATTTGGATCGTATTGACAAGCTGTGAGAGAGATAGGGGTAATCCAGGTAATCCAAAGTTCTCTATGAGAACTAAGCGGATTACCAAAATTATATGGGCGCATTTCGCTCATATTCGAGATCCGTCAGTACGTCGCGAAATACGCCCTAAAATAAGCCCAGCTGCAAACATAGCCGATATGCCCTCGTACATTTCATACATGTACAAGTCTTTATTCTCTGCCTTTGTTATCAGTCGTTTCATTATTTCCATCACACTTATATTCTCTAAAACGTACCCCAACAGAGGGTGGAAAGGATGAATAACCAGTTGGTGTCCTGTAATAACAAACAGCAATCTAAAGAAGGCGATGCCGGGAAACCCAGAGACCCCCTCACGTATACGCTTTCCTCGGGCTTCTTGAGTTGTGACTATCTAAATATCAGTGTCAGTGGCCTATAAGAGCAGTTTTATCAATAAATGTGAAACAACGAACCTCAACATTTTTCATGTACTCTACAAGAAATAAAAAATTTCCAAAAACCCTATGTTCTTTTTTAGGATAAAATAGATTTTTGGTGCAGTATTGCGCTGCTGATGTTAGGAATGTATATAATATAATTTTTGTGACATTATACGTTGCCGGGATTAGGTCAGAGTTTGATTATTTTTCATGTTATATATTTCAGCGTTATGCTGTCTTAAGGGATGTTCACACGGGCGTGTTGTATCCCTTCTTTTGGATTTCTGAAAACCGCATTCAAAAGCGCTGTGCTAAATCAGCATCCAACATGCAGCAGCGGTTTGGCTGTCATTTTGGCGCAAGCAGGATCGCAACTCTATTAGCTTTAAATAAGGGCTTTCCTGCTGCATCTTTCGGAAATTGGACCCAGCACGCCGTGTGAACATATCCTTCATTGTTTTGAATGTTTCTTTTCTGGTGTTTTTTAATAAAGATTCATGTCTCTATTTTCATTCATTTGGGTTGTGCGCCCATCTCTGTGTCCTCTTTTCTCCGGTTTGCCTCTACTACAGGATGCATTGTATATGAACGTGGCCCATAGCGGACATGTATGTGCAGTCCAGGATCAGTTCACATGTGCAGCCACACTGACCTATTTCACGTTCTATTAGTATTCATGGAACAAAAGATAGATTCACGTTTTATAGGAGTCTAGCCTATCGGCTGTAGTCGGAAAATTACTCAGGATATTTGCCTTTTGCGAAGTAGAAAAATGTCATATGAAGTCAGTGTAGGAAGGAGCATTTGGTACGAATTATGCTGATAGGAACGGAGTGAGGCGCTCTCCATTCCGAGCCAGCGTTTTCAGGGGCCCGGGATAGTCGCCAGTCTCATAAGACTTTGAGGCATATCCTCGCCATCTACCATTCAAGTCTATGCTGGGAACACTTCTTTAAAAATGATGAGACAACAATGATGTGAGGGAGATAATCTAGGTGACAGAGAGGAGGCGTGCTTCAACCTAGTGCCCAGCGTTGTTTTGCAGCTCTAATAACACGAGGACCTGGACAGTTTTGCTTTTCAATAATTGTTCTATTGGGTTCATGTAGATAAGGCTTTCCCACCTGACAGTCCGTTGTTTCATAAACACAATTCCTCCCTTCAAAATCCGCCATACAATCTCATAATTCCACAGCAACATGTGATACTTTGGTGCTGGTTGGTGACCCAGAGGTATTTGACCACCAACAAGAACACGGTAAGTGGCTGTCACTCAGCAAACAATAGTGAATATGCTGTGATGCAATCCAGCCACATGAGTGCTGCATAACCGAAAACTGCCGCACCACGCTCTGAACAAATGAAATGGTGATCACATATTTTATTGTTTTTATCCAGTATTTTTGCAGTCAGATAAACCACAGGCTGATTATATGTGCACAGTGCTCCCTCAACATACAGTTAATCATTTTTGGGATGACCATTGTATGAAATTACTCTATAGAAAACTGGTAATTGGTTCAGAAGCCCCAAAATTTCCCCCATCATAATTTTCAAATGAAATTATCCAGTTCACTAACAGCTTATTTTGACGTGTTTTGGATCGAGGTTTTCTATCAGAACGAGTTTTCCTCACCAAAAGACCCGGTCTGAAAACACAGCGTGTCATTCAGAAGAGTTTTAGAGCGTTCTCTGTCGAGTTTTTTGACGGGGTTTTCACCATACATAACTAATAGCCAGACAAAAACCGCACCGAAAAGCCTGGGCCTAAAACACGCTTCAAGAATAGACATGAACACTTCTTTTCAGTTCTTCCAAAATGAAGACGTGTAAAAACCTCGTCGTGTTGAACTCACTACAAGTTTTACATAGGAAATCCATGAGAAACAACTGCGTGAGCGATTTGGGTGAGGAAACACTCCAAAACCTCGTCCAAATAAGCCTTGTTTTACAAGCCCTTATAAACATACAGATCAGTCCCTTACATAATAACATCATAATAGCTGCTGAAATGTTGAGACCAGAGATCGTTATCTTGGTCTGTACGTCTTTATACAGTGGACTTGAAAAAAATGATGTGGGGGGCCCTCAACTCCTGTGCCAAGAGCCACTATATCTAAGCACATGTAAAGAGCAGCACAGGACAAGTAGCGAACCGCACTGTATTAGAGTTAGAAGAAGGCTACGGATCGACACGATCACGTGCATGCACCTCACTACAATACATGTAAGAGCAAACAGAAATGTAGTACCAACACATGTATGTAGAGAGGCCCATTAACCCTCCAATCACTGCATGCACCTCACTTAATACATGTAAGAGCTTACAGGACATGTATTACCAATCACTGTAACTGTAGGAGGCGCTAATAGACCACCAAGTCACTACATGCTCTCCTCACTAAAAACATGAAAGAACATTCCAGACTATTAGTACCGCACTGTTACAGTAGAGAAGGATACTAGACCACAATCACTGCTTGCTCCTCACCTACATACCATAGTAAGAGCAGTAACAGGACACGTAAGCACAGAACTGTACTGTAAGAGGCGCGCACTTAGACCCCCAATCACTACATAGCATCTCACTAATACATGTAAGAGCAGTACAGACATGTAGTACCCGCACTGTCACAGTAGTAGACTCATACTAGACCACTAATCACTGCCAATGCACCTCACTAATACATTATAGGAGCAGAGTACAGGACATGAGTATACCGGCACTGTCTACATGTAGAGAGGAGCTACAAGACCGCCAATCACTGCAGGCACTCACAATACAAGAAAAGAGGCATTAACAGTCTACCATGAAAAGTGACCTGGCACAGTACAGGATGTAAGCAGCTGCGCTACCCATGAAGAGGCCAAGTCACTGCATGCATCGCAACTAATACAGAGGCTGGTTACAACTAAATGTTTTATGAAGATATGGCTTGGACTAGTATTCTTGGGCCCTTGTTTGTTTCTAGAAACCACACTACAACAAAGTTCCCCCAGGAAAAACCATCTGATGTTGTAAAATATTGTAACCAGGCCATGTCAACATGAGGGAGCACTGTGATTTATAGCAAAAAAAAAAACGGATCTGTCTCAGGCTATGTCTTCACACTGCATTTAGGTTATTCTGTTCTAAAGAAAAATGAAATGGATCTATAATCCAGAACCATACAGGTAGAAAGATGGCAACAAAGTGACTCCGGTTGTACGAACCAATCAAAACACAGAGACTCTTGTTTCCATTTGAATTCCTTTATTTCAGTTAAAAATAGATCCATTTATTTTCTATATCTGAGATGCGTCTGTGCACGCACTGAAAAACCAGCCACTGTATAAACGGATGAGAACCGATAGCCATCAATGCAAAGAAAAAAAAGGAAGGGTCCTTCCCGTCAGATTTCCGTTTTTCTTCTTTTTTGTGGAAACCATAGCTCGGCTTGCTACAGTTTTTGCCGTTCAGAAATCAAAAACGGAAATGGGACAGGACTGAAGCACACGAAAAGCCGAGGAACCCGGTGCAATCAATATAGCAAACTGAGATTCCAGAAGCACAAAATAAATCAGCACCAACCAACTGCCAGGTTGTGAACAGGCCCAAGCTGACCTATCTGCGAAGGTTGTCCAATGTGTATTTAGATAAGAATAAATCGGGAAAAAAATACTTCCCCGCTGTCCTCGCCTCAGATGCTGCCGCTCCCTCTGGGTCTTCTGTTTGGTGACTGATCCGGGCAGTCGGCACCTCAATCGAGTGCAGTATGCTGATTGGACTCGCAATGGTCACATCTGACCATATACCTGCCATTACCGTTCAGAAGTAAAGGGCTCCAAATGGTAGGTGTCACACCACTAGCCAGGCACTGGTTATTGGCCTTTGAGAAGAGCCAGGAGCAACAGTAGAATAGTCTCAAAAATATGGGAATCTACTAAGAGAACAGAGTGAATTTATTACCTATATTTACTATTTTGCCATGGGCAAACTTAAACTCTCTCAGTTCTCAATTTATAAAGCACTAAACCCTATATATACAGTGATTTGCTGACTGCAAAAGAAAAACTCAACATCTTAACTTGCAACTTCGTCCAAGCTGATTGGCGAGAAAGCATATACAGGTTTGATTTTCACCTCTTTTTTGAGTTACGCACTGCAGAGGTTTTCACATAGGAACCTTATGTGCTTCACGCTACCATCAGAATTAGGCGACGAACTGCCCCAAGTTAAAAGATTTTTAGGATTTCTTTGCGGATAGCAAATCACTGTATATATATTGGTTTCCCCTGCGATATTATAGGTGCTGCCCACCAGATTTGAAAATAAAAAGGAGTTATTCTCCTTTCAGATTAGAAAGGATAAAGTTATGAACAAACAGAGAGGTTAAAAACTCATGATTTTAAAAAAATGTGTATATAGGAGTGTCTGTTATAACATAATAAAAGATTGAGTTTTAGTGCTTATAATAGATTGAGAACTGACTAGAGTTAAGATATGCCTCATGCAAATAGTAAATATAGGCGCAACAGTAGAACCCTACAGACGTGGACATAGCAGTGCGCGGGGACGAAGGTGAGGATCGGAGGTATTTTGTTTGGTTTTTGGGTGCTTGATTTTAGTACTGCAGCCCCAATGATTTTTTTTAATCCACAGTTACAACCCATTTAATGAACTATAAATTCATTTTTCTCTGTTATGTTTTTATATTTATTCTTTAGTGTTTCGTTAAATTTCTGCTTCTACCAGTTTATTAAGAAACTGAGCTGCCGCATGCTCCGCAGAGGAACGTGAATAGCGCAGAACAAGAGGAAGCCATCTTTCCTCTCTCCAGCTGAACATCCGAACATTATGTGTCCTACCAAGGCATCCGGAGAGTGACATGCCTGAGGCTCTATATCGTCATGGGCTTCTGTGAAGGGGGAGACTTGTACCATAAACTGAAAGAGCAAAAGAGTAAACTTCTGCCAGAAAGTCAAGTAGTGGAGTGTCTGTGCAGATATGTCCATGGGCTATCGTACAGTGAAGATAATACGATTTTTTGTAGGTACCTTTGTGTACCGTGGTGATTATTGTCTCTGTGCTGCCACTTTTGAAGGTGTTGTCTCACTACAAAGATTAGCTTTCAACATTTAGGTAACAGTAAATTAAGACTTTTTCCAAATATATTGCTTTGTTTATTTTGCTTTGTTGGGAAGATAAGAAAGGTTTTATCTACTCTGAGTGCACACATGTTTTCTAGGTTATTGTCCTGCTCTCTCTTTATCTAATCTGAGAGCCAGGAGTTGAGCCGACAAAGTTCGGCACGAAAGGACGGCTGGCGGTATTGAGACAGAGCATGAGTGTAATCATCTACAAACCAAAGAGTAATGATTTTTGATATTGTTTATTCTTTGAGCTCTGAAAGCTCTTCCGCACTATAGATAAGAACTCATGCCAGTGCAATTAAAAGAGCTTTGAATATGAAGCTGATGTCACTGCTATAGAACCACCCACAGCCTAACCCCCAATAAAAAGAAGACAGGAAGCATGAATCTGAAGCTGATTTTGGCTCTGTGAAATAACATGGTGAGACAACCTCTTTAAGTGTATGTGGGCCCATGGTCAACAAAGTTACTGTTATCCCTCACCCCTTTCTACCCCACTATTGGCTTGACAAGAGTAGATCATGCTTACTGATGTAGTGTTCCCTCTAATCTGAGTAAGCCCTCACAACTACCTAGGTTTGCCAGGGATTCCAACAATGACCCCTCTAAGCCAGATTGTAAATGCTAATTTGTTTTCGATTTTACTGCAGCTTTTGCTATATTGACTTGAAAAATCTACACTAAAATCTGCAGATAAAACCTCTCCTGTTGATTTTGCCTGATCCCATTAAAGTCCGTGTGGACAAATCCACAGAAAATCCACGCCAAAATCCGCAGAAAATCCTTCAGGTGGGCATTCACCCTAACAATTTAAAGGGGTTGTCTCACCACGCTGTTTCACTGAGCCTTAAGCAATTTAACATCCATGCATCCTGTCTCTAACTGGTCAGACTGTGGGTGGTTCTATAGCAGTGATTAGCATATCAGCACCATATTCGCAGCTCTTTTAATTACACTGAATTCGGGCTTGTTCACATGGCGATTTCACTCCGTGTTACAAGCGCTTTTTAGATCCGTCTCTGGGACCGACAGGACGGACCCAGAGACGGATCTAAACAATTAGCAGTGACTTTATCACTGCTGTCTATGAGGAACACGCAGCGGCGTTCACATGAGAGATCGCCGCTGCGTGTTCTCCTCCTGCCGACCCGAGCTGCGCTATGGAAACACGCAGCGGCAATCTCCCGTGTGAACGCCGCTGCGTGTTCCTCATAGCCCGCAGTGATAATCTCACTGCTAATTGTTAGATCCGTCTCTGGGTCCGTCCTGTCGGTCCTCGAGATGGATCTAAAAAGCGCTTGTAACAGGGAGTGAAAACGCCGTGTGAACAAGCCCTTAGAGTATAAGCTCTGAAGCCCTGTGCTCTAAAGTAAACAAAAGTAATGAGTCTCCTTTGTTTGTTAGAGATAACACACTCTGTTCTCAAGGTGCCGTCCTGTGGTGATGTCACTCCCTGCTCTTGGAGTAAATAAACAGTAGATAGAGCAGGACGGTAACCAGAGAAACTTGTGTGCACTCAGAGCTGATAAAATATCTCCCATCTCCTCAACAAAGCAAAATAAACAAAGCAATTTAATTGAAAAAAACTCTCTAAATGTTAAAAGCTAGACTTTGTAGTGAGACAACCCCATTAAGATAACTAGTAAGTCAGAAACATACAATCTATCTCGGTGCTGCTGGGAGGTGCATACTGTGGGGAGGATAGACCCCAATGCAGTAATTAGCATATGCAGCATGTCTTACTGTGGCCCCCATTATTTGCTAGAAAAATCCAGGGATTTAAATGAATAAAATACAAGTTCTACTGAATCTTTCCCCATAAAGCTATGCATCAGTCTGCTCAGCTCCTCCTCTATAACATGCTGCCAGCAGAGCAGAAAGCATTTTCAGTGCAACAGGTTTCCTTGAATTCTGATTGCGAATAAGTAATCGCTCACCCGAGACTTTTTCCAATTAGTTTTTTTTATCAATCACATTATTGTATGATTGTCAGCGCACAGAGTATAGTTGTTGGGGGAGGGGCTAAAGGCAATTGGTGTACTGTATGTAAATTTGAAAATTTGTTAATAAAAATACAAAATTAAAAAAAGGAAGTCTGAATGCACACAGGATGGATTTACATTGATTTTGATTGGAGAAGGCAAAATCTGTACCAGAATCTGCAGTTAAACCTTTTCTGCAGATTATGCCTTTTCCCATTGAAATCAACGTGGAGAAATCCACAATAAAAACTGTATCAACTTCTGAAGCAAATCCATCGAGTTTAGTTCATTTGTTGGGTGTAGTTGCACCTGCTTTACTGGGCTGTGTTGTGATCACAGATTTCTGTTCTTAGTTGGTAAGCTGCATTTATTAAAAACAAGGGGTTCATTATTTAAAAAAAAAAGTGTCTGCCAGTTGGAGAGGGGTTAAAGGGGTTTTGCCACGATGTAATGTTGACGTGGGATCCTCCAAAATGGGTATTTAGTCACTTTTCTAAATATATGTGATTAGAAAAAGGGAAGACTCTGAGAGCTACAGCGTTTCTCAATCCCCCTTAGTTACCTGAAAGCTTCCACTAGACACGACCTAGGAGCTGACATGCCGCGCTTGCGTGAAACACTTCTTATCTGATGACAGGGAAAATGAATGAGCTTCAAGGGGCTGGGGAGAAAGTGCAGTGTATGAGCCTGTGTCTTGCTGTATAGAGAATCCACTGTTGTAAAGTTATTATTTGAGTTAAGTTTTGAGACGCTCCCTTATTCCTCCCTCTCTGCTCACCCCCTCCCTCTCTTCCCTGCTGCGTTCATGACTTAGCATGAATTGTTTATATTCTCCCCTGAGCTGATAAGAGGTAAGGAACTCAGTCCTGGCAAAACCCCTTTAAGGGTATGTTCACACAGCTGATTTTGACGCTGTTGGAGAACGCTCCCAAAACGGCATAAAAAAGCTTCCAAAACGCCCTCGGTTCATTTTCTTTGACTCCTATGTGAATCGGCGTTGAAGTTCACACACGATGAGGTTTTCGGCACTTATTTGGACAGTGTTTTGGGCGCTGAAAAAGAAACGTCAATTCTTGAAGTGTTTTCAACACTGAAAATCCCCATAGTAACCAATGGAGAGTTTCTAAGCCTCATCCAAAACCTCTGCGTGGTTTTAGAAGCAGTTTTTGGCGCATTTTGACCAGGTTTTCGGTAGTGTTTTTGCTCTAACTAATAACTTGTATGGGTGTTTCAGAAAGAAAACCTCATCCAAAATCTGATCAAAACCTCGTCCGAAAAGTGGTCAAGTGTCCAAATGTCCAAATCAGCCGTGTGAACAGACCCTAGAAATGAACTTTCCTGTGAAACCTTCTCGGTTCCGGCGCTGCCGCTGCTCCCCGTATATCATGTTGATTAGTCATGTGACACCGCATCCAATCATTGGCTTCACCATCTCTTTCTGTATGAAAGGCACGTGACGGCGGAGGCCAGTGATTGGATGCGGTGTCACATGACCGACAATTGGACATCATTAGCAGGCAGGAACGGTGGCAAGTTTTTTTTTTATTATTTTTTTTTCTATTTTAACCCCTGCAACACTTTTGTTAGAAGAAATGAGTCTTCGTATTATGTCTGAGGATACAGATCATCCTGCTTACACTGAAAGCCTAGAAATCCCTAGATGTACAGGAGTCAAATGCATACATCTTGTTACTGCATTGCCATCCTCATGATCTGCCTTCACACTGATTTCATCCTCTTTTTACAGTATTTACATGATTTGCACATTATGCATCGTGACTTAAAAACGCAGAATATTTTCCTGACTAAATCTAACATCATCAAAGTCGGGGACCTGGGGATTGCACGGGTCCTGGAAAGCCAGTATGATATGGCCAGCACTCTTATTGGGACCCCTTACTATATGAGCCCAGAGCTGTTTTCCAATAAACCATACAATTATAAGGTAACGACCTATTGAGTATATGTAGTTTATTGTTTTTTTGCTACAGCTTGTGATTGTATTCCTTTTGTTTCTCTGTGTGTAACAAAACTGTTACTTTCTTGTTCTAATATTTTCTATTGACATGTTATAGTATCCCTAAGATTGATTTACATGTTGTTGCTACTGACATTTAAGACTTGAGACATTAGTAACCAATGCCCTTTAACTCTTTGATATTGCAGTCTGATGTGTGGGCCCTGGGATGCTGTGTGTATGAGATGGCGACTCTAAAGCATGCCTTCAATGCCAAGGACATGAACTCTTTAGTGTATCGGATCATCGAAGGGAAGGTAACATGTAACACAGTGCTTAAAGGGGTTATCTCACTACAAGATCTTGCAAAAACAAGTCACTTTGCAATATATGTCCATTAACAGTGTCCTACCTATTCCTAGATATTCCCTCTTGTATTGGCTGCATCAGCTCCTCAGGTCGCTATAGCTACAGACCTGTTTGATATTTCCTGATAGGCTGTCACTGCTGGTCGCTATAGCTACAGACCTGGCTTCTAATGCAGCCTTGTTGATGCCAGTAAACACACCCCTGAATTCAAAGTGTAATCAATAAAACAGGACTGAGGTAAGATGAATCAATGTATGAGACAACCCCTTTAATTTGTTACGTGTCTGCGCAGTTATGTATGAACATGTTCTCCTGCTGTCATACATACAGGCGGGGTAAGCATAGCTACGCCCGGGCTTCTACTGCAGCCTAGTTGAAGCCAGTAAACACACCCCTGAATTCAAAGTGAAATCAAGAAAACAGGACTGAGGTAAGATGAATCAATGTAATGAGACAACCCCTTTAAATTTGTTACTGTCTGCACAGTTCTGATGCATAAGTGTATGTTCACAGGGTGTGTTAGGTCCATGTGAGCATACGTGTTTGGATCCGTCTCTCGGACCCTAAATGGACTCAAACATGTATCTAATAAATAGCAATGTGATTTTACATCGCTTTTAACTTGAAGCATGCATCGGCGTTCAAACAAGTGATCTCCAATGCGTGTCTCACTGCATCTTTCGGAACCGTTCAAAGAATTGACATGTCAATTCTTGGTCTGAAAGACACAGCAGGAGCCCTATAATAAAGTATAGGGTGCGATCCTGCGGTATCCAACACGTATCCAAACACGCACATGTGTATTGGATCCGGCCAGGATCCGATCGACGCTGCGTTTTTAGATGCGATTTTCGGATCCAACACAGATCCAAAATCGGATCCAAAAATGCAGTGTCAACAGCCGTTAACCAGAAATATACATGTATTTTGTTATTCATTTATATCCGTCACCAAGATATTCTGCAGCACTGTGCAGAGATTGTTCTCCCTCACAGACCCTATTAGGACCCACAATTTAAATTCCCAATTAACCCATCGGTCTGTTGTTTTTGGAGTGCCCGAGGAACCTGGAGTAGTTAGTGAAAACCCACGTTGTCATGGGGAGACCATGCTAATACAATGCATGTTTTTTTTTTGCTGTGATTTAAATCCAGAATTCCATCACTACAACGTTGAAGTGCTGAATATTGAAGACCAGAAGAAAAAAATTCCCACTGGCACATAATGCCCTCAATATCCTGGTAGTATGGCATGCAACATCCTAATGTATGACCTGAGGAATATCTTGATTTCTCAGAAAATGATACGCCACCTATCATGCCAATCGGGACTAATGATTTTGACCATAAATTTGGTGAACAGAAAACATACACCTAACAGAAGAGGTCACTATATTGATGATAAAATATGATGATAAAATTCTACAAATAGCATAAAAGACATATTAAAAAATGTCAATACAACTGTTCAGGATGTGTCCCATTACTCGCCACTTAACAACGCAACCTCCAATACTATCGCATATACACTCACCGGCCACTTTATTAGGTACACCATGCTAGTAACGGGTTGGACCCCCTTTTGCCTTTAGAACTGCCTCAATTCTTCGTGGCATAGATTCACAAGGTTTTTGCAACGATGCTCAATTGGTACCAAGGGGCCCAAAGAGTGCCAAGAAAATTTTCCCCCACACCATGACACCACCACCACCAGCCTGAACCGTTGATACAAGGCAGGATGGATCATGCTTTCATGTTGTTGACACCAAATTCTGACCCTACCATCCGAAATGTCGCAGCAGAAATCGAGACTCATCAAAACCAGGCAACGTTTTTCCAATCTTTCTACTTTTCCAATTTCGATGAGCTTGGGCAAATTGGAGCCTCAGTTTCCTGTTCTTAGCTGAAAGGAGTGGCCCGGTGTGGTTTCTGCTGCTGTAGCCCATCTGCTCAAAGTTCGCCGTACTGTGCGTTCAGATGTTATGCTCTTCTGCCTACCAGATCATGTAAACGGGTGGTATTTAGAGTAACATGTATTTGTACCTTTTATCTGTCACCAAATATTCTGCACATTCTTGTTCTCCCTCAAAACCCAAGGCCCCAAATTTAATCCAAGATGCCCATCGGATGTTTTTTTTCTTGGTTTGTGGAAACCAGTTCTCTGGGAAACACTAATAGAGGGTTTTTTTTTGCTGTGATAAATCCAGGAATTCCATCACTCAGTTTGATGAATATTGAAGACCAGAAAACTTCCACGCAATAATCCATATCCACGTTGCAAAGCACTCAAATCCCAGTCTTTTTCTCAAAAATTACTGATGCTCCGTTTCCAACTGCGGAGATTGTTTTGACCTAATTTGGTAACAGAAAAATGCACCTGAAGTTGGTCCATTGATGATTATGATGATTTTACGAACATTAAATGTCAATACAAGCAGTTGTGCCCCATTCTCGACTTAACAACGTCCAGTCATGTATATATCGGTAATTGAAAGTGGACTAAACAATAGTTAAAGGAATTGTCTCACTACATCGATTTATCTCACCTCAGTCCTGTTTTCTGGGTTTCATTTTTGAATTCAGGAACGTGTTTAACTTGCTTTTAGTGGCTACTATTGGCCTGCACTAATGATCTGCCGAGGACACCAGGTCTGTAGCTATAGCGATCAGTGCTGGCAGCCTATCAGGAGAGAGAGCATAGGTCTGTAGCTATAGCGACCTGAGGAGCTGATGCAGCCCATATAAGAGGATATATCTCGGAATAGGTAGGACACTGTTAATGGACACATATTGCAAAGTGACTTGTTTTTGCAAGTCCAAAAAAATTCCACAGAATGGGAACAGCACCAATATCCACAGTGAACCGATCCAGGTCCCAATGATGCAAGGTACGTCCCAATAGTGTGTAATCCTTATTACTCACCACTTAAAGTCCCAAAATGTGCAAAATATGGACGACAGCATCTTTAAAGGGAAAACAGGAACACCTTTTATTCCATAGTGAGTACCTAATACAAATGCAACGTTTCAGCCCCTCACATGTGGCCTTTCTCAAGCAGCAAGAGAGGCACATGTGAAGGGCTGAAATGCTTCTCCATATTTTGTACATTTTTTTTTTTCAAGATCTTTAACATAAAAAGCAATCTTTGTAGCGAGACAACCCCTTTGAGGTATAATCATTAATAATACATATATAAATAATAATACCCAACCTGAACGCAGTGTAGTACCATCTATCACAAAGAACCCTATGGTAGAGAGGCAGAGGTGTTAAGAAGTTAAAGATAAATGAATTTATTATCTTCCAGCTGCCTCCAATGCCTAGAGATTATAGTAATGAACTGAGGGACTTGATTGGAACTATGCTAAGCCGATAGCCTGAAAAGAGGCCTACAGCGAGACAGATACTGCGAAAGCCTTACATCAAAGAGCACATTGCCTTGTTCTTACAGAACACAAAACTGTAAGTAATAACATTGTAATGCTATTTCTATACTAATTCTATACACCTTGTGAAATGCTGAGTGTGGCCACGAACTGTTCTGGGTAGAAGAGAACTGGAAGAGCAACTGCAGCCTCATCCTTGAGAGCTGCTACATACGCAACCATACGTTAAGAGAACTTCAAGGTGTGATTCCACCAAAGACTTTGTAAGGCAGTGTTCATGCGGCTTATTCAAGCCGTAATTGCGGGACGGATTTTGCCCGCAGTTACGGCTTGAATAAGGGGCGGGACGCTGCCCGCCGGCCCCATAGACAATGCATTATTGACGGCGCGTACACACCGTAAATAATGTGCATGTCACTTTCTCACACCCCGCGGCGGATTCGCCGAGCGGAGAGGAGCGACGGAATCCATAGTTCTCTATCAGAACTGTGGATTACCGTAATGACAGGGACGGATTGGAGCCGTACTGCAGCACAAATCCGGCGCGCAGAACGACTCCGTTCCGCGCCCAAATAAGCCGTGTGAACAAAGCATGTCAATTGTATATGCCATCAAAGTCTTATAGATGCAGGTCCCATCTCTGGGGTCTGCACCTATCTTGGGAACAGGCCCCTTAAAAGTTGCAGACAACTCTATTCCGTTCGAATGGAGTTCTGAGTACATCCGAACACAAGGCTCCTCTGTACTCAAAGCTACTATAAATCTGGATGGAGAATCGAGCGCATCTCCCTTCTGAGACTATTTTTTTTTTGGGGGGGAGGGGGGGGGGGGGGCGGCTGTTTCTGAGATGGTGCCAGTCCCAAAAGAAGGACCTGCACCTTCCAGACTTTGATGGCATATCCTGTTGATAAGTCACCTAAGTCTATGGTGGGTCCACTCCTTAATTGAATACAGGATGTCCATGCAGTTGTTCCACTCCCTTAACAAACCAATTGTTCTTCTAGTGTATTTGAGAAAGAGGGGAACATAGACAGAAGTTCCAGGAAGCTATAGAATAACAATATAGAACAATGGCACCAGGGAATTGGAAGCTGCCCTAATGATTAGTAGTACTATTTTTAGTGTTCCTTTAGGGCAGACAAGCAGGGTGTTAAATTACCTACTGCACTTTATAAAAAGACAGAATAGATGTGAAAGCCGTGCTCCAATTACTTGTGTCCCTAAATAGTAATAAGCACTATACATTGTCATCTTGGATGATGTCTTCTAGTATTCTTTTTAGTTGGCTCTCAGATATCTTGCAAGTAATAATGGAAGCCCTTACTGACCTGGCTGTATGAGTGTTTGGCTTTGTCCACATTACGTCAGAGCCTTCCATGGGATGTATACGTGTATACACCTATAGCCACTAGTGTTTAAGAAAATAAAGTATATTATGTGGTATACTTCTGTAGGAAACTGCATTGTTCTTGCTTTCTTAAACAGTACCAAAAATATACCGACCCAATTTAAGACAACGGAACAATCTTTTGGCCTCTGCTGGGTAAATGGGGATCTATGGATGTGTTTAGAGTATTCCTAGTAAAGGCGCCATAAATGGACAAAAAACAAAATGTAAACAAACCTTAGCAGTCACTCGTTTTTTACCATTTGGTTCATGAATTTGAAAAACCTGGATGAAGATTGAACAAATAGCTCAGTATTTTTTTTCTGATTGTCTTTTTTTAAGAAAACAAGTCAAACGGCGAAAGAAAACCGTAGATTCCAGTCACAGTAGTGTCCTGAAAGATGGCGACCAACATGAGCGAGAATTGCAAGCAGAAATTGCACCTGGTGACAGAAAAAAGCATAAATTGTTAAAATTATTTATTTAATAATTAGCCTACATGCTGCACGGTTTTTTTCATAAAATAATCAATTTGTTTTTTGTTCAAAATAAAAAAAATTTTTGTCATTTAAAAAAAAAAAAAAGATAGGCATCCGTAAAAGCACAGTCTAATAAAATATAAAATAATTTATCCTGCATTATGAATGTCATAGAGAAAAAAATAACCCAATATCATTATTGCAGAGTTTTTTTGCACTTTGGCTCCTCAAAAATGTGGAATAAAAAGCGATCAAAGAGACACATTCCTCTCAGAATGGTACCAATAAAAACAACACCTCAACCCGCACAAAGCAAGCGCCCACACAGAGCCGTAGATGGAGCAATAAAAAATCTTGGTCTCCCAAAAGGGAACAGCAAAGTAAATTATAAACCATTTTAATTTCTTTTAGAAATAGTAAAACATAACAAAAAATATGGTGTCACCAGAATCGTACTGACCGGCTAAATAAAGAAAATGTGTTCATTATGAACTCTATACAAATGAAACCTCCTAAAATTGCGCCTTGTGGGATTTTGGGTTTTGTTTTTTATGTTCCACCCGAGATAATTTTTTTTCCATATACATTATATGGTACAGTAAATGATACATTAAAAAGTAACTTGTCACACAAAAAGCAAGCCCTCAAATGACTATGTAGAAAGAAATTTAAAACTAACAATATTCAAACAAGAATACCTGCAGCTGGAAGAGGTTAATGGATTCGCCCAGCAATCAAAAAATGGCCCCACTTCATTCATCTCCCTGTGATGTTTTATGTGCTGATTTATGCCTTTGTTATGTGCTTGTAATGAAAGTCCATCTCGTTTTTTCTCTGCAGCTGAGCAACAGCATTTCCTATTTAAAAAATGGTTTCCCTTTTCCCTGTGAAACTTCAAGCCTTTGCTGAGCTTTGTCTTTCTTGCTCCTTCCCAACCTTAGTCTCGGTTCACATACCCTTTTTTCTCCCTCTTATTGAAAACCTTGATAGACAGGGCCAGGAAACGTGGCTTCGAAGACTCCACTGAAAAAAAGCCAAACCACTTTGGTCACTTGATCTCTTGAGCTCAACACAGAACTATTTCCTGTCTGTCTGCAAAACTGCAGGACGCCCACAAAAAATGTAATGGAAGTGTATTACAAAAGTGCTTGTTGGAGAGATAATATTTATTTTATTTTACTTTACATTAGTCAACCCCATTAAAGAGGTTGTCTGAAATTAGAAAAAATGGTCTGAATCTTTTCCAGAAATTGCGCCGCTACTGTCCATAGGCCCATGACAGATCCCTTCCTCTAATCTCATGCACCCCATTAATGTCTTTGCAACTTCTTGTGGCACCAAATATGCAGTTGGATAGATTGTCAGTCCACTTTTACAGTCTTTATTCCCATTTATTTCAGTGCGAAACATACAGGACAGGGAGAGGTGGCTTATTGTCTAGAACCTACTTCTTCAGAAGAAGAGTCACACAAACAAGTACCAACATAGTGTCCTATGTCATTTAGATATGGTTAGGAATTGCCCATCATTTGTCGCTCTGATTTTTATTTTATTTTTTAATCCATTCAATCAAACTAATGAGAAGCAAGAGGGATAATTTCTTTTTAATCAATTGGAATACTCTGTGAACCAGAAAAGTGCTGACATAAAACATGAGTGTAACCAAATGGCATCTTGCAGTCATTTTAATACAATCCCATGTAGTATTGGAACTTATATTGCCATCTACCAGGAATAGTTCATTGTCCAGCCATTGAGCTGTAAGTATGGCCTTGTGTCTGTGGTTTTCAGTCATTTTAATTGGTCTTTATCTGGTTTCTTGTTAAACTGGACAACTTTTCTATGGGCTGTAATGAAACAGATCTGTCACGGGGAATACAAGCAGTCCCCAACTTACAACGTTCTGACTTGCATCTGTCCCCTAGTTACAAACGGAGACTTATGGGGCATTCTTGCACGTGTAGTTCATGTTCCACAGCAGATAGTAGCTGTGGAGCAACAAGTGCCAGCACGCCACAGCACCACATGAGGTGAAAATGAGGTGAAATCTTCTTAACAGGGGCAGAGACAGCAAAACAAATCTAGAACCCCTTCCCTGCACCATCAGAAACTAAAAAATAAAAACCTTGTGTGCCCTGGAGTTAAAAAATATAACCTGTTGTCCGACATACATACAAATTTCAACTTAAAGGGTTGTCTCGCTACAAAGATTACTTTCAACATATAGGGAACACTAAATGAAACGTTTTTCCAATAAATTGCTTTGTTCATTTTTTTTTTTTGTTGAGGAACTACAATGATTTTATCACCCTCTGAGAGGCTTTCTGGTTTCCCAAGTGATCCGACTTGTGTACTTCGTCTCCCCTGCTGTTTTTCTACTCTGAAAAACAGTGATGTCACCACGACATGTCCGCGGGCAAGCACAGAACTGTGGGCACTGAGGCTGTGTATTATCTGATCTTTCCCAGGACAACATACAGTAATTACGACTGTTTACTTTAACTCCAGAAGCCTCCCCTGGTCTGACAGCATAGATTTATCTAATAGCAGAGGTCCTGAATACACGAGCTCATATGCTAATTGCACGACCCGCTTGACCATGAAGTGACAGAGCAAAAGCAGCATTATTTCACATTCCATGCATCTGAAATGGAAGTAGCCTCAAAGGGGCTATTCTGTCCTTTGGGGGTCCAAATTAGCTGTAAAAATAACAACGGGTGCACCGAGAAAGAGATTACAACATGCCTTGATGATGTAAAAACACTTTCTACCTTTATTCACAAAATGGCAGCTTTTTTTTATACCTTTGCAAATTAGTAGATAAGAAGCATCACATGACGGACTTCCGGTTCCGGCGCTGGCGCGAGGATGTGAGCGGTGAGAGCTCCTCTCCGCCTCCCTGCTTCTGCCCATACAACAGCGTTTTTAACGGCGCAGAACCGCTCCGCCGACCGAGGCCGCACGCCTACAGCCCTAGCCACGAGCGATGGACAGATACGCCGTAGGAGCAGCCAGAAGACCGTCCCCCCGCTACACCCCCGGACCTCGGCACGCCGCGAGGAAGTAATCCAAGATGCGGCCCGCCGCGTGTCGCTGGAGTAGAGAGCAGAAGCAGCGCCGCCACTCCCAGGTACTCAGTCTGCCGTGGCTGCCCTCTCCCCCCGGCCCTACAAGAAGGAACTGCCCCTCTCACAGCTATAGACTATAGGCACGTGGCCCAGGAAGGTCACCAGCACTTAGCCCCTGAGCTGCAGGCAACTAGAGAGGCAGCCTTCAGGCATCCCTGAGCATGCTGCAGCATGACATCCAGGTGCACGACTCAAGACTGGAGGAGCTGAGCATAGGGTCCTAACAGCTAGAACAGAAAATGACTGCTGCACCGCAAGCTGTCCCCCTCCTGCATAAGGCACAAGACACCCTATACGATCCGTAAAGAGAAACCTAGAGAACCGCTCTCGCAGGAGCAACCTGAGAATGTAGGCCTCCCGGAGACAGGTGAAGCAGGCGGACCCTCCAGGAAGACTGCCCAATCTGCCCTCAGGCCCGCGAGCGCTGGCGTACATCGCGGGCCGTGCAGGGTTGATAGAGAGCAGTCGCATTTGCCCGAACCACTGCTAGCACCCTGTCAGGAGACCAGCGGAATAGAAGACCCCGTACGGTCATCATCAAGTATCTTGACTACAACGATAAACAAGATATCATCAAAGCATATCGCAAGCTGAAATCCTCCCCGCTCCTAGAGGGCCACAGGGTTCTAATCTTTGAAGATTTTTCCATGGATGTCTCCAGGCGACGCCGAGCCTTCAGCAGCATCTGTTCCAGATTATTTGCCAGAAAGGTCCGTTTCCAAATCCTGTACCCAGCCACACTAAAGGTGCTTCTGCCAGACGCCGCCCCGAAGTACTTCCACTCGCCAAGAGAAGCAGAAGACGCCCTCCGGTTCCTCTGTGATCCTAGACCCTCATCGGCGAGATCACCCTCCGGCAACAGCGACAGACCTTTCTCCCCCTCTCCCCCTCATCTTTCCCCTCCTAGGGAGCAGGGATCTTCGAACTCTCGCCTCCTGCCTGCAATCCCTCAACGCTCCCCAACTCCAGATGGAACTTGATCACCCTTCCTTGGTCTTCTCCTGCATTCCACTGCCGCTCTGGAGCCGTGAGTAACTCTCCAGATCGGATACATGTGGCCTTGCTCTCAGGCCCTTTCTGCTAGGACTTAGCAATATGCTGTGTGTTTGAGCACCCCCACATCACGTAGCCGCTACTGTATGAAGGAATTCCACTCTATTTTTCCTTACTACCTATGTAGCATGTGGTGCGCCTTGCTGTTTTATCTATAGTCAGGATGCACTAGGTTCACCTTTGGGAGACACGCAGTTCTTTTCTTCTTTCTGGCAGGAAGGTTGGAGGCTTTGTTTATTTCCAATATACCCCTCCTGGCCTTTTTTTTTTCCTTAGGCCTTTTCCTCGTGCCAGAAAAAAGCGAAGTCCCCAAACGCAATTTGGAGAGTCTGAGTGGGTTACTCCCTGACTCTCTGCGTGCCTTATCCTGTTTTATATGTTATATCAAACTTGCGCAATTGTACAACTGTATTGTGTTTTTCTGTTTTTGCTTGGTTTCACTCCTTTGATCTGAGTCCGACGCCATATTAGAACTTTTTTGTTTCTCTCGCCAGCATCTGTAGCCTCCCCATTCTTTTAAGCCCCCCCCCTTTTTTTATTTTTTTATTTTTTTATCCACCTCCATGAGAATCGTCTCTTGGAACATAAAGGGGCTCCGATCCCCAAACAAACGGGTTAGAGTCCTCCGCCATCTGAAGAAACTCCACCCAGACATAGTCCTCCTACAGGAGACCCACCTAAGCCAAGACGACTTTTTTCGTATGAAAAAATTGTGGGTTGGTCACATATTCGGCTCCCCGGCCAAAGACGGGAAAGCAGGGGTCGTCACTTTAGTGCACAGGAACTTCCCCTTCCAACTAATCTTCCATAACTCTGACCAGGACGGTAGATGGTCACATTTAAAAATTAGTCACAATGGCAATCCTACGAGTATTTACAACATCTATGGCCCCAACTCTCAAAATGGCCCTTTTTTTGTACACTTAGCGGGTGTAATCCAGAAAGACGCTGCCACCTCTTTGATTATAGGAGGAGACATGAACGTCGTCCTAGATGAAGTTCTGGACAGGAAGAGGGAACATGATTGTGTTCCCTCGACCTCACAGGTGCGCAAGCCCAGTGTAGGGGTACTTCAGCATTTTCTGAGATCCACCGGGACGAGGGATGGATGGAGAGACCTACACCCCGATAGCAGGGAATTCTCCTTTTTCTCCCACTCACAGCAGTCATGGTCCCGATTGGACCACATCTTAGTCTCCCAAGATCTGCAGAAAAGAGTTGTAGCCTCCGAGATTTTAGATCTACTTATTTCGGATCATTCTCCGGTAGTAACCGAGATAGCGGACATTTTCCCCAGGGGATCGGACTTTATTTGGCGTTTCCCCACCTACATGGCTAAGACTGAGGCGTTTGCTGATGCGGTGAGAGGTTGGTGGCTAGAGTTCGCATCTGACAATACGCAACACTCAACAGACGCCTCACTTTTTTGGGCAGCAGCCAAGTCCGTCCTCCGGGGCAGAATTATAGCCTACACCTCATCTTATAGGTGCAAATTAAATGACGAATACAAAGCGCAACAGAAAAGGTGAGGCGACATACAAAAAATTCTTATCTAACTGTTCTGAGGAGAACAGGAGAGACTGGGAAAACGCCAAAAGGGTTTTTGATCTATGGTCAGGCCGCAGGGAAGAAATCCAGCGTACCCACTTGAAGTCCACCCTATTCCGATATGGCAACAAGGCAGGGAAAATACTATCTAGGCTGCTCCAAGGCAGTTACAGCCCCTCACATATTACATCCATACGTACTCCCGAAGGCCAGACCACATCTGACCCCCATAAGATCAACGACTCCCTTAAATTCTTTTATGAGCAACTGTACTCCCCTGACACAGACGCCACCCCTACCACTACGGCTGAAGGGAAAGACTTCCTGACTTCTCTGTCTCTACCCAGACTATACCCAGAACAGCTAGAGATGCTCAACGCAGAGATCTCCACTCAGGATGTACAAATGGCTATCGCCAGCTGACCTCTGGGAAATCCCCGGGACCGACGGGTTCTCAGGAGAGATATATAAAATTCTAATAGATCCCCTGACTCCCTTACTGACTGATTACTTTAATCAAATAATAAAAGAAGGGAAAATCCGCCCAGAGTCAAAAAATGCTTACATAAAAGTAATCCCAAAAAAAGGCAAAGATCCCCTTCTCCCTTCTTCATACCACCCCATCTCACTCAAAGACACTGATCAAAAATCTGGCAAAAATCATGGCCGACAGGTTAGCGACTCTGTTGCCATCCCTCATTGGGCCGGCGCAAAAGGGATTTATCAAAGGTCGAGCCGCAGTAGGCAACCTTAGAAAGGTCCTGGCGGTGTTGGAGAATGCGACGGACCCCTCCTCCACGGTCATCCTTCTGGTTG
>JAODAL010051631.1:0-26555 GCA_025379985.1 Phyllomedusa bahiana | reverse complement strand
CCCCTGGAGAGCGGAAAATAGGAGCCATAAAATTGTGGTTTTTGGGTGCTTCTGGTAGGGGATTATGGTGGTGGTATTTGTTTTTCCCCCCTCGGGGGGTTTTGGGTTGGCCAGTTTTTAGCTCCAGGACCTCAGCCCCATCTGTTTTGATGTTCGCAGTATAATGTTTTTCTGTGGTTGGTGAGTGTTGTACTTTGGCCCCTGTTTAAATTTTCAAATTTTAAAAGGGTTTTTTGGGGTATATTTAATTTTTAATTATATATATATTATATATTTTTATATATATATTTATTATATATATATATTATTTATATATTTTAATATTTATTTTATATATTATACACGGATATCTATTTATGTGTGTTTTATTTTATATTTTTATATATTTTATATTTTAAGGGTTTTAAATTTTAATTTTTGAGATATATGTTTTTTTATATTACTAAAACAGCTGCGGTGGCCAATTCAATCCAATCGGTTGTCCACATGTATTTTGGGTTGGCTACGACCCGGGAAAGGGTTAAAATGGGGGGGTTAGTGTAAGTGGGAGGGGGGGGGGGGGGGGGTGGGGGGGGCGGGGGTTTCAAAAAGGGGAAAAAGGAAGCAAGAAACCAGTTTTGGGCCCGGGGTTCCAGGCTTGCTTTTTACATGCCCCCTTTTGCGGGACATACATCTGTTTAAAAAAATGTTTTGTTCCAAAAAATATTTCCCTTGAAATTTTCCCTTCGTTGTTAAATAAAGTCACTGCAGCTAGTGGTGCAAAAGGCGGCACCCAGGGTCACGCATGGCCTATGTTATAGCAATGGACTAGACCTTCCTCTGCTCTTTATACTTGGACCAGAGAGAAGCCTAATATGTGCTTTGATTCCTATTGTCCTGTACAAATGATACAAAGCAGAAGTGAAGTGTAAAAAGAAACTATCAAAAAAAAATGTTTATCTTTTGCTATTATTGTTATAATACCATCTTTACTACTTATTTTTTAAAATATAGTATTTTTTCTTTTTCTGTAAATCTAAAAAAGGGTTTTCACCCACCCCCCATAGACTTGGGGATGGCGGGAAAAACCCAAAAAAGATTTCAAGTGAGTAGTTAAAATTTTTTTAAAAAGATTCCCTTAGAGGTTTTTCAGGCCCTTCTATTCCCACACCCTCTTGAGGGGAGGATCTAAACCCCATGTAGGATGTTTTTTTCCCTGGCTTAAAAGGGGTTGTCCATACAAGGTTTCGCTGCTTTTTATTTTTTAAAAGTTTCCCAAAAAACAAGTCCCCTTTGCAATTTAATGCCCCATTAACTGTGCCCTACCCATTCTAAAGTTTCCCCTCTTGTTTTGGGCTGCCCCTTTTCCTCAGGTTGCTTTTGCTACGCCTCTTAAATTTCTATCTGATAGGTTTCCAGCGTGGTTGCTATAATCCCAGACCGGTTTTTACTGCCCCTTAGTAAAAAACCAGAAAAACACGCCCCTAAATTCAAAATAAAACCCAAAGGGAAAACAGGACTGAGGTAAGATAAATCAATTTAGGGGAGACCCCCCTTTTTAAAACTTCCTTGAAAGGGTGGTGTTTTAAAGGGATTTTTTAAAAAAAAAAAAAAAAAACCAAAACAATTGTTCCAATATTTAAATTGATTGTCTATTAAGATTAGCTGTCAGCATGTAGGGAATGGTAAATGAAGACTTTTTTTCAAATATATTGCTTTATTTATTTTGCTTTGTTGAGGAGATAAGTGGGGGAATTTTCTGTCTGGGTGCACAGAGGTTTTTTTGGGGTTACGACTGTTTCCCCTTTTCTCTGTTTTCTTTTGAGAGTGGGGGATTTGATGTCAAAAAAGGTAAGGTGGCTACAGGTTTCCCGGCAGTTTTGAAAAACGTTGTTTTTTATCCTAAAAAACCCAAAAAAAAACTAATTATTTCATTGACTTTAAGTAGAGAGTTTCAGAGCTATAGATAAGATTTTTCCTGCCTATGTAGTGCAGTTAGAAGACCCGGGGGAAATTTACGGAGTTGATAGGCTAATACTGCTATAGAAAAAAACCCCACGTCTGGGCAAGAAAAAGAAAAGGATGAATGAATCTAAAGCTACTTGTGGCTCTGTTTAACAACATAGTGATACGACCCCTTTAATATTTCAATTCCATAAGACCTCTAAGGATGCATTGGTTCACCTCTTGACTCAGGTATTAAATGAATATCTCTCCTCGAGCACTCTGCCAAAGTCATTGAAGGCGTTTGCCCTGAATATTTTGTCAAGACCCATCCCCCGTTTAGGGAATTTTTTGTCCCGTAGGGGATTTCCCCCCCCCCCCCCCCAAAGAGGTCAGAAAAAATTTTGGGAAAAAGGGATCATTTTATGGTGGGCAAAAAAATTTATCCCGCTTTTTTCAGCACTTTCTTGTCCTTTGGGCCCTAGTACATTTAGTGGAGGTGCTGGGTCATTGGAAGAGGCACCTGCATGGCCAGAGAGTTTCCAATTTCTAAATGTTAAATTGATAGCCCTTTTAAGGTTGAGTCTTGGGTTCACAAGGGTTGTGCCTTCAGCCCACTATTGTATGCATATTTACAATTGATTCATCCCTCAGAAGGATTTATTGTGGGCCAGTGTTGACATATGCTGATGGTGGAAGCCTCAAGACAAGAGGCCGAATGAGTGATATTGGTTGTTAAAGGAGTTGTCTCACTACAAGGATTGCTGCTTTTTATATTAGAGATCTTGCAAAAACAAATCACTTTGCAATATATGTCCATTAACAGTGTCCTACCTATTCCTAGATATCCCCTCTTGTATGGGCTGCATCAGCTCCTCAGGTCGCCATAGCTACAGACCTGTTTGGTGTCTACAGACCTGGCTTCTACTGCAGTCTAGTGGAAGCCAGTAAACACGCCCCTGAATTCAAAATGAAACCAAGAAAACAGGACTGAGGTGAGATGAATCGATGTAGTGAGACAACCCCTTTAATTCCAACTCAGAAGCATTAGGACAGTAAGTTTAATATCTCTGCTCAGAGAGTGGACCAGTGGAAGAGGAGAGGAGGTAAATTTATTCAAAATTGACTTACCCCTTTGGAGCTTGGCAGGGCATCTTTGGTCTATAGTCTGTTCTTTCAGATGTTGTGGTGGCATAGGCAAACCTAGTCAAAAAGGAGGGTACTTACCATACAAGGAGGCTACAAAGTGTGGATGTGGATTAGGTTGGGTAAAATTAACCTAAAAGAAAAACAAGCAAAAATCGCTCACCCGTGTGCTGAATGTATGTTGCCCCTGGGCGCTCCTCGGTTCAGCGTTGTCCTCCAGTCCTGAGACGCTGCCAGCATAGCAGCAGGTTTTATGGCATAGAACTGGTACATCGCCCTTATCGGGCGGGTAACTGGACTCACAAATTGAGAGTGCGAGAAGCGCATTGGATTTTAAAATTAAAAACTAGAACTCCATTAGGGCTCAATCTTAGAAATGACTTATATTATCTATATTAAACCATAGGGCCCAATCTTAGAAATCACTTATATTATCTATATTAAACCTTCAGAGACCAATCTTAGAAATGATTATTATTTATATTAAATTATTGTTTATTATGTTCCATTTATTAGGCTGTATTATACAGCTTCTATGTCTAGGTTTGATCCTCTGCGCTTCTCGTTATCCTCTCATCATTGTAATCACGTGATGCATATACTGTTTGCTATTGGTTATGCAATCACTTTTAAACTGCACTATATTTTTGTATTGTTTTAACAGTGAACAAGGGCGGTATTCACGCCCGAAACGCGTCTGTCTTCTGTCCGTATGGCTTCTATGTTTTATTGGTTCTAATAAAGCGTTTTACATCCTCTACCTGGACATTTTTCTGTTTCCTTGGAGCTGTCATTCACGTGATCGCTCCCGGGATTCAGTTTCCTGTTTAAAATTAACCTAGTAGACCTGTGGAAAGAGTGGTCTTTTCTGTGGGTATTATTCCATACGGCTTTGGCTTTTTTTCCGGGAATTTATTATTATTATTATTATTATTTCTTTTAACACCATTTATTCCAGACTGCTGAAAGCGGTTTAAATACATACCGTAAGACTAAAGTACAATGACAACACTAAATACCTAACAAATAGCACAGAGAAAGAGAGAACCCTGCCAGCGAAGGCTTACAATCTACAAAGGAGCAGGATTGAGATAGGAGGTGAGGGGCAGACATGTTTGTGGGGTCGTATAGGGGAAGTGGGGTTATTGTAGGTTATAGGCTTTCCTGAAGAGATGGGTTTCAGGTCACTTTTGAAAGTAGAGGAGAGTCTGATGTGTTGTGGTAGTGAGTTTCAGAGTGTGGGGGAAGCACAGGAGAAGTTTTGGAGACTGTTGTGTGAGGAACTGATAGGAGAACAGGGTTCTGTGAGGAGCAGGGATTGTGCAACAGGAGGTATATGAAGAATAAGACGGACATGTATGCAGGGCCGGGACAAGACATTTTGGTGCCCCAGGCAAGTACAGCCAATGGCGCCCCCTCCTTCGCTCCCCAAAAAATTGCCCCCCCACCCTAATTCCTCTCGCCAGGCCCTTTCGCCCCCCCCTATGCACCAGTTACTCTCTCCCCTGCACCACTCTGTCCCCTGCACCACTCTGTCCCTGCACCAGTTACTCTCTCTCCCCTGCACCAGTTATTTTCTCCCCCCCTGCACCAGTTACTTCCTCCCCCCTGCACCAGTTACTTTCTCCCCCCTGCACCAGTTACTTTCTCCCACTTAGTAACTTCTTACCAGTCATCCCTGCACCCAGGGGCGTTGCTAGGGTCCTAACACATCCGGGCCACAGGCTCTCTGTGTTACTTTTTGCTCAGTAGGGCGGGGTTCACACGGAACTGCAGCATGTATTGTTACATAGAAAAACCTTCTGTTCCTGTCACTAATTTTCTGCATATTCCACATAGCTCCAGCCCATCTCCTCAGCAGTCACTGCACAATGAAAATCAGCGCTGACATATTTACTTTTTCAAAATCGCTCCCCTCCGTATAACAGTGCAATACCCCTAAATAACAGTCACCAAATAATCCACCGATACATGGCGCAAATCTACAGGATGCATGATTGTTACTAAAAAACACTCCTACAAAACCAAGACACAAAACTATTACTACTTAAAGATCAAATAATCCTGCCAGACCCTGACCAAACACAACCCCCACATGTGACCATCAGCTGTACAGAGGCTCTGAAGATGTATATTGGACAGGCAGGCATATAGGGGCAGGCAGGCATATAGGGGGCACTGAGGCAGGCATATATAAGGGCAGGCATATAGGGGCACTGAGCCAGGCATATAGGGGCAGGCAGGCATATAGGGGGCACTGAGGCAGGCATATAGGGGCAGGCAGGCATATAGGGGGCACTGAGGCAGGCATATAGGGGCAGGCAGGCATATAGGGGCACTGAGGCAGGCATATAGGGGCAGGCAGGCATATAGGGGGCACTGAGGCAGGCATATAGGGGCAGGCAGGCATATAGGGGGCACTGAGGCAGGCATATAGGGGCAGGCAGGCATATAGGGGGCACTGAGGCAGGCATATAGGGGCACTGAGGCAGGCATATAGGGGCAGGCAGGCATATAGGGGGCACTGAGGCAGGCATATAGGGGCAGGCAGGCATATAGGGGGCACTGAGGCAGGCATATAGGGGCAGGCAGGCATATAGGGGCACTGAGCCAGGCATATAGGGGCACTGAGCCAGGCATATAGGGGGCACTGAGGCAGGCATATAGGGGCAGGCAGGCATATAGGGGCAGGCAGGCATATAGGGGGCACTGAGGCAGGCATATAGGGGGCACTGAGCCAGGCATATAGGGGCACTGAGCCAGGCATATAGGGGCAGCCAGGCATATAGGGGGCACTGAGGCAGGCATATATAAGGGCAGGCAGGCATATAGGGGCAGGCAGGCATATAGGGGGCACTGAGGCAGGCATATAGGGGCACTGGGGCAGGCATATAGGGAGCACTGAATTAGGCATATAGGTGCACTGAGCCAGGCATATAGGTGCACTGAGCCAGGCATATAGGTGCACTGAGGCAGGTATATAGGGGCACTGAGCCAGGCATATAGGGGAAGGCAGGCATATAGTGCAGGCAGGCATATAGGGGCAGCCAGGCATATAGGGGCAGACTGGCATATAGTGGCAGGCAGGCATATAGGGGCACTGAGCCAGGCATATAGGGGCACTGAGCCAGGCATATAGGGGCAGGCAGGCATATAGGGGCACTGAGCCAGGCATATAGGGGCACTGAGCTAGGCATATAGGGGCACTGAGCCAGGCATATAGGGGCAGGCAGGCATATAGGGGCACTGAGCCAGGCATATAGGGGCACTGAGACAGTGAAAAATAACGACATTTATACTCACCTTACCTGCTTCCCGGCCGTGCGCTCCTCTTCTGCGGGACACTGGCGACGTCATCAGGACGCTCCTCCGGCAGCTCCTCGGGCGCGTCTGAGGAGAGGCAGCGTCGCAATGACATCACTTCATCGCGGCGCTGCCCAGCTGAGCAGCGCGGGGCCGCGGCGGGTCCTCAGCGCTATGAGGACCCGGCGGCCCCACAGTGTTGGACCCGGAGGCGGCCCGACACTGTCTGCGGAGCAGGGAGCACTCGCTCTCTGCTTCACAGAAGCTCGCAGCTGTATGTGCGTCCAGCGGACGCACATACAGGGACCGCCGGCGCTTCAGGCCCACGGCAGCGGCCTGGAGCCCGGGAGGTTCGGGGCCCCTGATTGCGCCCCTTAGAGACAGGCAGAGGTAGGCGCCCTAGGCGATCGCCTACCTCTGCCTACCCGTCGTCCCGGCCCTGGATGTATGGAGGATAGAGCTACAAGTGCTAGCATGCATTAAGCACATGTACCAATATCGCAAAACAAACGGGAAGGCCTTGTGGGTCCTTGTTAGTAATTGCCCAGATAAATTCGCTGGGTAATGGGTAGCCAGTGAAGGGATTGGCAGAGGGGAGAGGCAGAGGAGTAGCGAGGAGAGAGGTGAATCAGACGGGCAGCAGAGATGAGAATGGATTGGAGGTGAGTGACAGTGCTAGACAGAAGGCCACAGAGAAGGATGTTGCAGTAGTCTAGATGGGAGATGACAGCATTTTTGTAGCATAAAAGTTACTGAATGAGCGGATCCAAGAAGTTTTCAGGTGGAGGTGGCAGGAAGAGGTAAGGGCTGGGATGTGTGGCTTCAAGGACATAGTGGAGTCAAAGACTATCCCAAGGCAGTGGACTTGCGGGAACAGTGAAAGTCTAGACCAATTGATTGTAATAGATTGATCAGGTGGGGGGGAGGGAGTGGGATGGTGGAAAGGTAATAAATTCAGTTTTCTCCACATTTAGTATTAGGAGGCTGTGGAAAAAGAAGGAGGAAATGGATGATATAGAAGACAAGCGGGCAAGTGAAGGAACTTTCCACACCAGGTGGATCAGGATCAGTGCTGGATAAGTATTATAATGTATGTGAACAGTCTAAATAGGATTATGACTATGAGCTGGCCAAGGCTTCCATCGGGGTAGTTAAATTTTTGTTGCACTACCCCAACAGAAATAAACTGTGTGATCCCAGCCTAATATATGTAGAGTGACCTTAGCAGCAACATAGTGAGGTCAACTCTAGAGTATAAGAGAGGCTGCAATTCAGGATCGCTACAAGATACGTAATGTACTTTTAATGTAGAAAATACCCTGTTTCCCTGAAAATAAGACGTAGTGCTTTTTTTATGCAATTCAGAGTTTGTCTGTTATGCTGATGTTTGTGATGAAATCACTACAGTATATTAATAAATGTTAATTATTTGTTCAACAATAAATGTGAATTCTTGTTCATGGAAAAATAAGTCATCCCCTAAACATAAGTCTTAGCTCGTCCTTAGGAGCAAAAATTAATATAAGACACTGTCTTATTTTCAGGGAAACAGGGTACCTGCATGCATGTAAAATATGTTCAATGGCTGACATGCACTTTCTGGACAAAGCGAAAGCTGGAAGTCAAATGGTGACTCTCCGACCTGGCGTTGTGAAGTCCTGGATGACTGGATATTCTTCTTATCATCTTTGACAGTTGTCTTTAAGCCTTTCTAGTGGTAATGAGAGCAGCGTGCAAACAAACAGCAGAACATGTGGTAATATTTAGAAGGCACTGATGCTGCGGTTCTGTATCCTGTCGTGAAATATAGGAGTCTGCTGTGAATTACCACCTCTTCCTACAAGTACAGGCTGGAGGGGGAGGCATGGCCTTCAAACACGCGGTCCCGGCCTATTTATTTGTGTTATTCGCCTCCCACAACAGTGTCTGATTTCATCCATCGGTTTATTTGTTGAAATAATAGGGTACATGCCAAAGCACGTGCGGCCTCTCACTATTTCATTAATGTTTTACTACAGAACATAGAAAAAGTGGCCATTTTTTCTTGCTTTAGACCATTATTAAAACTCGACTAGTTATCCACACTTACAGCGCTGTCGCTGAGCTTTCCTCCAGATTGCTAGATTTGCCCAAAAATTCTGTACTGATAAGTTTATTAACCCTTTCCCTCTGCAACCTATTTTTGTCACCTTTTTTTTCCTCCCCATCTCCCTTTCCTTTCAAGAGAGATACCTTTTTTTATTTCATTTACCGTCTACATTTCCATACTGAGGGTTGTTGCTTCTGCTGTACTTTTCACGTAGTTACCATATTCTCATGTAACATGGCCAAAAAAGTTTTGAGAATTGATATCAAATGTTCTTAATTTTACTACTGCATCATTTTATAATGAGCAATTTTGCAATAGACTCCTAGAAGAGGTATAAATAGTATTCAGCGTTAACAGCAATAAATTGACAAAACTCAATCAGTTGCCCGTCAGAAGAAATGGAAAACTATTATTCCACCCAAATACAGCATTTCAACTTCATTGCAGCACCTGCCTTACTAAAAACCGTACCCAGCTAGACATCTGTTATACTGTCATTTGACTCATGTCCACGAAAAGGAACATCCCCCCCCCCAGCGTTTCAAGAAGTTTCCTGAGTCGCCGGCTACACTCATCGGCGCGTTTGCGACGTAAGCTACGTGGTTGTTTAATGACATAGTGTCTAATTTGTGTTTTACTAGTTGAACCACGTTTTATATCTCTTCCCGAGCCATATTTTATGAGTATATCCTGGCCGACCCCGGGCCAGAGAAATCGTCCAGCGCACTCTCACGGTTAACCTGAGCTCCTTGCTTAACTGACATTACAGCTCTACCTTCCTATCTGGTAATTATCCGTTTCTTCCTCCCTATTGCCTTTGTCCTTATTTCTCCTGGAAGGTAATTTAAGGGTTCTTCTGTCTCTTCTCCTTGCCTGTTATAATGTCTTTACTTCGCCTATATCTCGCCCTCTTTATTCTGTGCCTCCCATGTGAGTTATTCTTACACAGCTTTGTTTCACGTTTAATTCCTTCCTTGCCATCTGACTTTGTACCGCAAGTTCCCGATAGTTACCGACTTGGCTTGCTTGAGGCCTTCCATATTGAATGTTTGTTATTGTTGTCCTGCGTCTTGCGATATGTTATTTCAACGCAATACAGTGTTAAGTGGGCTCAGTCCTTCTGGTTTGGGCGGCCTGACTAATAAAGGTGAGTCGGGCGCACCCCAAAAGCAGAGACAAAACAGTCCATTCGGTGACAAACCCCAAAACTGTGCAGGAGGACACGGAGCGGGTTCGTGGATTCAGTGAACAGGTCTACACGCCTGTCTCTGTGTCCAGTTCGTGCGCCCCTGACGGAGCCCTTACCTTCTATAACCGAAGGCCCTACCCTCAGTCGACTCTCACGCGCGGCGTTTAATATGATTCACCGACTTTACGAGTCCACCGCGACCGCTTGGATGAGGCGTTGTACAATCTCAGCTCATTGCATGGCGGGCTTATTAATCAAGATTACTCGCAGCGACTGGATGCCTTAACTAACCCAGTACCTGGACTTGCCGCCCCGTCTGTGTAGTCCCTACCTGCCTCTGTTTTTGTGGATCCTAGCATACGTCATAAGTCTAAGATGGCTTCTTCCTGAATCGCTTTGACGAAATCCTGACAGGTTCCGAACCTTTAGGGAAATCATGTAATTTATTTTTATTCGAGCTACAACTATTTTCCCACATGAGGCTGATAAGTAACAGTTTTTTTCGTCTCTCCTCCAGTGGCCCACCGCAGTATTTGGGCAAATTAGCTAAAACCCACTGAAGCCCCTGATTGGAAGATCTATGGTACAGAATTTTTTTTGCTATTAGGACAGGGTTATAGATAATCCAACCTTGTTGGCAGTGGGCGGAAGACTCATACATGCTTATCTATTCAGCAGCCCCCGCTCGCTGAAGACCTACTGATCCGAGTTCCGCCAAGGTGTTACAGACTTGACCGGTTGTCTGACCAACCTTCTGAAAGACCCTTTTCAGACAAGGGCTGCTGATGCCTAAAGGATTGCTATGGTCAGTCATACCAAACCCTGAGACCCTGAGAGACTTTATAAATCTAGCTGTGAACTAATAGACAAAGAACTAAGGAGATAGACACACGGAGAAAACGCAAAGTGGTTTAACTTGTTCAGCTCAAGTCAGGCATTTTCCCAGTAAAACACCTGCTATCTTCCTTCTTTGAGAGTTCTTCTCTCCGTATCTCCCTCTCAGTCTTTCTTGGAGAAGAACCACATGGTGTTTGGGTCTTACGTCGCGCTGCCACAGGAGGGAACACCGTTTGGGAGAACGCCTTGGTTCCTTTATTGCGGGAAGCGCCAGACCATTTTCCCTGAGAAAACTGTTCCTATTAGGCCTAATACACCCCCAACAGGTAAGACACCGAAACGGTCTGCACATATTTTCCAGGAAGGAGGTAACTCGATGTTACAGGTACCTCCTAACTCTGGATAACAAGAGTTTTTGTTTTGGCCGCGTTAACCTTAGTTTCTAGCTCCCAAGCAGACTTTTGCTTGTCGTGCCTGATTGACTTGGGATTGACAGCTGCTACAATTTCATACCAATATGGCTGTTTGCTAAGGCCTTGGTGGTTATGAAACTTGTTTGCTTTGTGTTCTTCCCTTCTTGGTTTCTAGGTTTAGATTCTACCTCACTAACCGGATGAAAGTAACTAAAGTTTGTCTGCTGAGGTCACTTTGAATGTTGGATGTATCGCGCATACGCGAGTAGCGAATAACATTTCATTTTTATGTCATGGAGGAGAAACTCTCTGCAGAGATTATTCTTGGTTTTGTCACTGGCTCCGCCTCCATAATCCGGTTTGTTCACCTGGAGGAGAACCACCGAGGTTGATCAAATGTGGTGGAGATCGATGTGGATGCTCAAATCAAAGATAGTGCATCCCCTTTTGGTGCTGTTTCGTAATTTCACATGCTCATGATATTTCAGAAAGTAATTCTAGCAACTCTTGATGGGGGATTGCGCGGGGAACATCTGCCTCCACACCAGCCTGAAGTTTGTTCCAAATAGACCTCCCTCCGTGGAGCAAAGCTCAACCGGCTCATGCCCCGGAACGAAGAATCTATGCATCTGTCCAATTGAGTAACCTGAAATATCCTTTCCTACCACGGGTGAGTATTGTGTCACCACCTTGCCCTTCAGAATTATTGTCCTCCTAACTACCAGTTCACAAAATTCTGCTCCTCCCAAGCTGCCCCTTTTGCCGAGACGATGGATCCCACTCACGTATTCTGCCACTACAGGTTGATAAAACTAAGAATAAGAAACCGTCCGTTAATCAACAGTACACTAGTCTGTGCTAGTGAGTCATAAGACTCTAACAAAAACGCCCAACTAGAAATAAAAAAAAACCTAGTAAAAAACCCCGAACCAGACCAAAATACACTCACCGGTCCAACTTTATTAGGTACACCTGTCCAACAGTACGTTAACACTTTAATTTCTAATCAGCCAATCTACATGGCGGCAACTCGTTGCATTTAAGGCATGTATGACATGCAAGACAATCTCCCCAGCATTCAAACCGAGCATACATATATGCGTAAGAAAGTTGATTAATTGAGGTGCCTTTGAACGTGGCAAATGGGTTGTTGTGTCCAGAAGGGCTTGGTCAGAGTATTTCAGAAACTGCCCTGAATCTCCGAGGAATTACACGTCACAACCATCTCTAGTGTGTTTACAGAGAAATGGTCCCGAAAAGAAAAAACTAACCAGTAGCTATCAGTCCGAAGGTGGGCTGAAATGCCTGTTGATGCCAGAGGACAAAGGAGCATGGGCATACTTGGTTCGAGCTGATAGAAAGGCAACAGTGGACTCAAAATAGCCACCGTTTACAAACCAATGTTATGGTAGAAGGAGCACTCATGAACGCACAGTACGGCGAACCTTTTTGAGCAGATGGGCTACAGTAGCAGCAGGAAGCCACACCCGTGTGGCTGCCACTCCATTCAGCGTAATGAACAGGAAAGCTGAGTGCATCCGAATTTGCCCAAGTCTCGATGCGAAATGTTGGACAGTAAATAGATTGAAAAAGCGTTGCTGGTCTTATGAGTGCCTCGATTTCTGCTGCGACATTCGGGATGGTATGGATTCAGAGATTTTGGCGATCAACAACATGGAAATGCTGGATCCAACCATCCTTGTCATACAACGGTTCAGGCTGGTGGTGGTGGATGTACAGTGGTGGTGAATATTTTTCTTGGTCACTCTTGGGCTCCCTTGGTACCAATGAGCGATCGTTCTGCAAACACCGGCGTGGAATCATATGCCTCGAAGAATTTAATGCAGTTCTGAAAGGCGAAAAAAAGGGTGTCCGAACCCGGTTACTAGCATGTGTATACCTAATAAAGTAGGCCGTTGAGTTGTAGTCACGCCTGCCGTGACTCCTATCTGCGAAAACAAGCCCCCAAGCTTGGAGAATAGGAAAGAATTCACCAGGTCCATGCTGCTAAAACATAGATTAATCTGTTGAGGGGTTCCGTGGCCCTCACATAAAGGGGGGGTGGGGGTGTACTGTCTGATCATCCCTAGAAAAAACCCCACGTTGAGTTTCGAAGGTCGCCCGTGCCCTAGGCCGTTGTTGGCGACGGTAAAGACGTTGGTTTTTGACATAGTGTCTCACAATTGTGTTTCATCTATGTGAACAGGTATTTTTTCTTCCCTGCAATTTTGGATTGATTTCCTGCCGACAGCCCGGCCAGGAATCGTCCAGCAACTGCCACGTTTTTAACCTGGCTCCTTGCTCCCTGGTAGATTGACAGCTCTACCTTCCTATCTGGTCCTTCCGTTTCTTCCTCCAATTGCCTTTGTCCTTAGTGCTCCTGAATGGTATTTAAGGGTTCTTCTGTCTCTATCTCCTTGCCTTTTGATATAGGTCTGTTTCTGCCTGATAACACCATCCGCACTTATTCTGTGCATCCCTGATTTTCTAACTCTCTTGTTTCACGTTTCTTCTTTCCTGCCCTTCCTGACTTTGGTACCCGGTGTTCCCGATATGTAACCTACTTGGCTTGCTTGACCATCCCTTATTTGTGTTTGTATTGTTTGTCTGCGTCCCTTGTGTTTTTTCACGCTATTCAGTGTAGTGCTCAGTCTTCTGTTGGGGCCGACCTAATAAGCAGTCGGCACCGCCAAAAAGGCAGGGACAGTGTTGTGGATCAGTTCAGGGCCTCACGTCTGTCCCTGTGTGTCTGTTCGTGTGCCCCTGATGGATCCCTTACATTTCAGTGATTGCTCCTATTTTAACACAGGGTGGGTGTTGATGAGGTCATGGTCTGGAGATCAATCTGTCATGATTAAAGTGTAAGAATCACACCACTGACACTTTAATAGGAAGCTGGAGCTTTGTCATAATTGTTTCTCTTGCTGTTTTAACCATGGTTTATCTCTAAAGAAACACGTGTATTCATCATTGTCACTGCACAAAACTGGCCTAACAGGTGAGAGTATCGCAGCTTAGAAAGATTGCACCTCAGGCACCAATCTATCGCATCATCAAGGAATTCAAGAGAGAGGTTCATAACATTGATGCCAAAAAGGTCGCCAGGGCGCCGCAAAGAAAGGACCAGCAAGCGCCAGGACCGTCCTTAAAAGTTTTCAGCTCCGGAATCGGGCTACCAGCAGTGCAAGCTTGCTCAATGTAGCATGCAGGTGTGCGTGCATCTGCACGCCTGTGAGCGAGACTTCATGGAGCAAAGGCCTGAGTCAAGGAGGGCAGCCAAAAGCCACACTCTCCAAAAAAACATCAGGGACAGACTGAAATTCGTGCGCCAAAGGTACATGGAGTGGAACTGCTGAGGAACTGGGGTTAAAGTCATTTTCTCGTGATGATCCTCCTTTCCGAATGTTTGGAACATCTGGAAAACAGCATTGTGTTTCGGAGAAAGACAAGGTGAGCGATCCACCAGTCTTGACTCATGCTAACTGTAAAGCCTCAAAACCATTCATGTGTTGGGGTTTGCTTCACAGCCAATGGGATATTCGCTCCTCTAACAGGTCTTGCCTAAAAACACATCCAATCGATAAAGAAAGGCAACCAGAATGTCCTCCACGAGCAACGTTCTCCCAACCGTCCAAGAGCAGTGTTGGTGATCAACAAGCCCTTTTTCCTAGCATGATGGAGGCACCTTGCCATAAAGCAAAGGTGATAACTAAATGGCCTCCGGGGGGTGGGGTAGGGAACAAAACATAGAGATTTTTGGGACCATGCCTGGAGAAAGCTCCCCAGATCTTAATCCCAATGAGAAGTATATGTGGTCAATCTCAAGATACGGAATGGACAACAAAAACCAACAAATTGTGACAAAAAGCAAGATGATTGTGACATATAAAGGACTTGCTATCAGTCAGGATATTGTCCCAGAAGTTTATTGATAGCATGCCAGGGAGAATATGAGTCAGAGGTCCAGAAGAAGAAGTTCAACCTGCAAATATTGACTATGCTGCATTAACTCATTCTAACGGTTCAATAAAGAGTGCTTTTGTTAATCTAATAATATTATTGCAACTTGCAATTCTGTATGTGATAAAAACAACTGACAAACACACTAAAACCCAGAGGGCAACAGATCAATTTTGAAAAATATATATTGTGTGTCATTCTCAAAACTTTTGGCCATGACTGTAATGTACTGAGATAATTTCAAAAAGTTCTAACATAATTACGCCATTTTTGAAAGCGTTTTCTTGTTATGCTGTCCACTCTTCGGTATAAATGATGTGTTATCTGTATACATCTCCTCCCTCATCTCTGTCTACCACCCTACTGCTCTCCACCGGCACAGCAACTGCATCAAACTACAGACCACAATCATCCGAACCTCCCATGCCAGTCCTTCCAGAATTTGCACGAGCCTGCACCCATTCTCTGGAACATCCTACCACGTTACCATCAGGTACAATCCAAGTCCTGTCACAGTTTTAAGAGTGTGCCTGAAATAACATCTTCTCAGTCTTGCCAACCAAGATCCATTAGGGCATGTCCCCCTATGCATGGGTATTTCGGTCCGTGTTTTCAGCCGTTAGACGGTTTTTCATACCGCCATGAAAAACCGTCCCGAAAATGAGCACAACGGGCTCTATGGTAAACCTCATGCAGCAGTCCCCACTGCAAGGGTTTTTTCCTTCCGGGCGGTTTTTTGCCAGCCCACTGGGTCCGGCCGGCAAAACATTTGATAGGCTACAATCTTTCCGTCCGGTTTCCGGTACGGAATCTGAGCATCGTCAATGTGAAGGGTGTAGGGCTCTTACTCCTCTCATCGCGGAAAAAAAAAGGCCGTCTCCCCCTCCTCCCTTATCCCACGGCCAATGGTGGACGGCCGCAAAACAGTACGAATACGCGGCCGGCCAAACCGAGACCGTTATTTGTCCTAGTTACAGTGGGACGGCACCTAATTTGTATAACCCACACCTTCTATCAACACATTTCGTCACTCCCTACATCTATGGCACTTATCTGTATATAGAAGTGTTTACTGTCAGGTTGGTCAGGGTCAGCCCAATTTTTAATCTGTAAACCACCCGCATATTTATGAAACAAGTCTGTGACCACTTTAATAAGTCAGCACTTTCTCCCCCGTTGAACTCCCCCAGGCACCCTCAATAGATTGTTAGTAGCTCTCACGAGCAGGTCGCTCACACCTTGCAGGCACTATGTATGAACAGTGCTTTCTTCGACGTTTTGTCTTTGGCGTTATACTGCGATTCCCAGTCCCGAGATCCCCTCCGGACGCAGGGATGCAGTGTTAGGCGCAGGCGTTCGCCACTTTCAGCTTCGCCCCGCTTTGAGAAGGGCGATCAATGGGCGCTGTGTGTGGCGCGGATGTAGGCGGTTCCGGGGGCGTGCCGCGCGCGCGTCAACCCCGATGCCATGTAGTGATGGCGGCTCACCAAAGTGCGGCGCTAATGCAGCGCTCGGGTGCAGCTTCCGACAGTCCAACCTGGGTTTTTTTTTAATTTGGTCTAAATGCTCCGGCGGAGGCGAATGTGAAGCAAATCGGAACATGCGAGGAAGCATACAGAAGATCGCACAGAAATCTCGGCTCTCCGCCCGTGCAGCAGGAGTATGATTCCGAACTAATCGCATTTATAAAGGCGGAAAACATAGCCAGAAAAAGAGCTAACGTAAAAAATTAGAACATAATTTTAAAAAAATCATATACTTTCCAAAATCTAGAACGGCGCAATATCATAATTAGGATATTGAAAATTGCCGGGAAATACAGAAGATTCAAAAGTCTGAAAGCTATTCTCCAATGGTCTGCATAAACCGTACCAATCAAATAGGAGCGATAGTGAACCATATAAAACCTATGGATAACGATTGGACCAACATACTCAACGGCGGGACATTTCAAACTACAGTAAAAAATGCTGAAAAGACTGATTGGCTGAGCTAGCGTGGGCTAGGCTATCTTCGAGCCAATCATAATAGTAGCGTTCAGGGACCATTAAAGTCTATGGAGAATTTTTGTAACCAATCAAAAGTCTAAGCGGAGACAAGTTCAAAATACAGTTAAAAATGCAGAAAGAGCTGATTGGGTATGATCTAGCGGTGGTCTTGCCTACCCAACCGTATAACAGAGCACAAGCTACTTCTCCCATTGAGTCTATGGAGAGATCGACGCCCATGCAATCTCGGCTCTCACAGCGCCGTGCGGCATGGAGTATAATAAAAAAAAATCATTTGTAATTAAGTGTAAAATATTCCTCTGGAAAAGAGCGTGAAACCTTCTATAAAACATACATTAATAAAATCCCAACATCGCAACTTTGCGCCGAGACCGCCGCAACATAATGGAATGCAATAGAGAGAATTGGCCGGGAAATACAGTAAATTCAAATTGTTTAAAGCTCTTCTCATTGGTCGCATAAACCATCCAATAGATTAGGAGCGACAGAGAGATCCCATTAAAAAACATATGGAGAACTATTGACCAATCACAGAATTAGAGCGACAGTGCCCATTCTAACCCTATGAAGGAGTATTAACGCAATCAGAATAGGTGCGACAGGGACCCATGTCTAACCTATTAAGGATATTAACCAATCAGAATAGAGAGACAAAGAGAACCCATTATATCCTATGAGAAAGTTTTGACCAATCAAGAAAACAGTAAAAATACAGAAAAGAGAGCTGATATATGGTTAGCTAGCGGTGGCTTGCCTATCCATCTCAATGCATGTAGAATTGACCAATCATAATAGGAGCGACAGGTTCCCATTATAACCTATGGAGAAAAATATTGACTCAATCATATTCAAAGGGCGGGACAGTTCAGAATACAGTAAAAAGGCAGAAACATCTTGATTGGTTTGAGAGAACGCGGGGGCTCGACCAGCTTAGCCAATCAATCGCGAGCTACTTTCTCAAAGAGAATTCTGTGGGGAAAGAAATTCCGATCGGAGCTCTGTGAATGGCTAAGATTAAAAGTAGGCGCTGGTATATTTGACCAATGGGAGAGCGAGCGACTCTCCTATGGGTTTACTAATTAGCAATACTGTGAAATAAAACTGTACATGAGGCCGAAATCAAATTATAAGACTGACATGAATTGTCCCGATGTGTATATAAAATGAATAATAATATGGGGGTACACGAATAAAATAATTTTAATTCAATAAAATCGATGTTTATTTGCTTTATTTTCGTTATCCAAGGATCAATAGTATGGTTGGCAGACGAAAATAAAGAAATAAACAATGATTTTATTGAATTAATTTTTTTTTTGTTCGCTTACCCATTCCCCATATATAATTCATTTTATATATACACATCTGGGACTACGTCTGTAGTCCTTATAAATTGATTATCGGCCATAGTAACAGTTTTATTTTACAGCTGAAGTTGCACTATAAGAAAACGACCATATATGAGCTCTCCCACTTGGTCCAAATCACCGCGCCTCATTTTAACTTACCATATCACAGAGCTCGCTCAGAATTATCATTTCCCCATATAATCTATGATAAAAGTAGACTTCGCGCTCTGATTGGCTTAAGCTTACAGCCCCTGCCGCTTCAAACCAATCAGCTCGTTTCTGCCTTTTAAAAACTGTATTTTGAACATGTCCCCCTTTGAATATGAATGGTCAATTTTTCTCCATCAGGCATTATAATGGTTCCCTAATCGTACTCCTATTCTAGATTGGTCAATCTCCTCCATAGGAGATATATGGGCCACTGGTCACTCCTATTCTTGATGTCGGCATAAACCAGCCCAAGCACAGGAGCTTAACAATTTGAATTACTGGTATATTCCCGCTATTCTCTCTATTGCAATTCCCTATGTAGCGCCGGTCCTCGGTCGGAGCAACGTCGTTGTGGGATGTTAAGTGCTATATTTTTTAGAGAAGGGTTTCGCTCAGTTATCTGATAATGTTTTTAACATTTAATAAAAATGATTATTTTTTATTATACTTCATGCCTGCACAGCGTCTGAGATGCGCGAAGAGCTTGCTCGCCATCACTCCTTAGACTACAATGGGAGAAGTAGCTCGCATCCCCCCTCTCCCCTCAACATCCTCAAGCATTCTGATTGTGCTGGGATAGCAAGCCACCCTAGTCAACAATCAGCTCTTTCTGTTATTTAATTAACTGTTTTTTTGAACTGGTCCCGCCTTGATTTTGGATTGGAGTCAAAACTTCTCCAGAGGATATACTCAGTCTTTGTCGCTCCTATTCTGATTGGTTTAATACCCTTCATATGTTAGGAATGAGTGGGGGGCCCACTGTCGTCTCCTATTCTGATTGTCAATAGTTCCTCCATAGGTTTTACTGGACACCTGTCGCGTCCTATCTGAAATGCTTGGTTTATGCGAAGCCATGATGAAGATATTAAGCATATGAATGACTGTATTCACCGGCAATTCACTATAACCCAATACCTAATTTTGCTGAGCGGCCTTCGGCGACAAACCCGCTATTGTTTGGGATTTTAATAAAGTATGTTTAATTGAAGGTTTCAGTCTCTTTTACATAGAAATATTTCTATCCACTTAATCAAATGTATTTTTTTAGAAGTGCATACACCATGTCGCCCGGTCGCTGGTAGGCCTAGAATGCATGGCGCCAACCTCCATACACTAAATGGGAGAATGTTAGCTCGCGCTCAGATTGGCTGGAAGCCAAGCCCTCCCCGCTAGCACAATCCACTCACATCTATTCTACATTATTACTGTATTTTGTCACAGTACCGCCTTAGATACTGATTGGCAATATTTTCTCCAAAGGATTTATAATGTGAGGACACTGTTCGCGTCCTAATTTCTGATATGGTCAGGTTCTGGCCTGACCAATGTGATAAAAGCTTTCTAGAATTTTTGATAACTGAATTTTCCCGGCAATTTCCAATATCCAAATATCTTGAAATTATGGATATTTGGAAAGTGATATTGTTTTAAATGTATTTTTATTATTTTTGATGTTTTTCAATCTCTTTTTTCTGAGAATGATTTTTCGCCCGCCTTTAATAAAGTGCCTATTTTTTTATGTTTATACGCCGTCACCGACATCTGGAATGATTTCCGCTCGCTGTTTTCCAGCCTTAACTCGCATCGGTACAGATATATTCGGCGCAGTCCCGCACTAAAGATACGCCTAATGATGCCCCGTACTGCGACCCATGTAGTCCTCCGGAATAGCACTGCACCACACAGCACTGGCAGGGAGGTGCACCAGGAACTTTTTCTCCCCCGCATGTATGTAGCGCACTCTCTTCGGTACCGGGCTGCGAATCTCGGAACGAGCGCCGCTACTGCGCTCTTCAAGTCCCGCTCTGCGCCGCCACACACGGCGATGCGCGGTCGGGACTTTCCCCACATGTATGACCACACTATCCTCGGCGGCGAAACATCATGCAGCAGCCACCGGCACTGCTGCCAACGTCGCCCGCACTGCGACTAACACCACCGGTCGAGCACGGTCGGACTTTAACACATAGGGATGTAAGAGCGCTCACCGGCCCCTGACAAAAATCAGGGCTCAGAATATTCGCCGAGGAAACCGCGGAAAGGTGCGCCCCGACGTGGCGAGATTTCATACATGTCGCCCCTTGTGTCTCATTTGTAAGTAACTGTTTAATTGTTAATGTCTGAATGTTTACCCCAAATTGTAAAGTGGCTGGGTGCGGATATATGTTGGCGCTATATAAATAAAGATTATTATTATTATTATTTTTTGCGGATTTCATTGATACCAAATATGTAGCGGTCTCATTGTGTTTCAGTACTTTTAAAAAAATAAAAACATTCTCTAATTTTTAACTTTGAGCTGCAGGGTCATTTTCTGCAACTAATAATTATTTTTATTTTTTCACCTATGACCTGAGTGAGGGCTGAAGTGTAGTTTAAAGGGGCTGTCTCACTACATCGATTCATTTCCCTCCTTCCTGTTTTTTTCAGTTTCATCTTTGGATTCAGGGGCATGTTTATTGGAAATCCGTCCCCGCAATTACGCGCCGGCGAATAAGGCCGTGGAACCTTAGCTACAGGGAAAGAACGTGTGAACAGGTTTCAGTAGCTTATCAGGCCACCGAGAGTGATCTGTTGCAGCCATACAAGAGGGATATCTCAGGTATTGACACCTCCCAGAGCATAAACTTTTCTATTTTTCCACCTAATGAGACATATGAGTGGCGCTTGATATATTGCGTACAATATGTAAACTTTCTAAATGATGTTATTTAGTCTTACTATAGAATAAACTAGAAACCTCAAAAAAAATTACAAGTGGGACAAATTGTCAAAAAAAACTATTTCGCCATTGTTTGCGGTGTTATGCTTTTACAGCATTCCACATCTTTGGTAAATATAATGTGTAATAAGTATTCTACAGGTTTTATATTACTCATCCGTGCAATACCAAAACAAGTAGGGTTTCCATTAGTGTTTTGGTTGGTCAGTGAAAAAAAACCCAAACTTTTTCTGATTTTTGAAATTGCAACCAAGTCGCCATTTTGTGCACCAATAACATTTTTTGTACTAACACTTTTTTGTACTAACTGTTCTAGCAGTTTGGAATGCATACGACTTTTCTGTCACTTTTATTCCATTTTTTAAGTGACGTAAAATGACTAAAATACATAATTTTGGCGTTAGGGAATTTTTTTATCTTCTGCCCCCGTGGTCAGCGTACTGATAAATGATGTATATAATTATTGATAGCTCGGACTTTTTTCGGACGAGCCGATACCAATTATGTGTAACTTTTTTATTATTTTTATATGTTTTTTTATTTGTAAAATGGGAAAAGGGGGCTGATTTGAACTTTTAAGCTTTTTTTTGTACTTTAAAACTTTATTCTTATTTTTTTTTATGTAACATTGAGTCCACCTAGGGTGCTTTACCACTAGGGGTCCGCGATTGATAATACAGTCTAATGCATTTCATAGCGAATGGCATTATAACTGTAACCAAGTGAAGGCATTATCCCAGCAACCTAGTCTGCTGGCCGGATTTGATGCAAAACCAGGACATGGCAGCTGATCGAGTTTTCACAGGGCTCCCCGCTGTCCATGTCCGGTGTGTCGGATCGCTGCAGGTATGCTTGCGGTTGCCGACCGCGTCCTGAAGATCGTGTGCGCGTACCGATCTCATTCAATTCCGACGTGCCTCTGCCACCATTGCTCGCGCATCGGAGAAGTGTTAAACAGCCGCGGTCTGACCCAGCCCGTTCGTCCACTGTAACGGCCGGGTGTTAGCGCCGATTATGCCGGGGGGGAGGTGGGGGGGGGGTTCGCTGACGATCCCCCTCAAATGCCCCTTAGGGACCCTGGGACTTCCACTTGGAACTTTTACAGACCATGGCGATACCAATTTATTATTTTTTTTTGTATTTGCCAAAATAGGTCAAAAGGGAGTGATTGCATTCCAAATATTTATATTTTTTACTTTCAAAACTTTCTTTTTAAATTTTTTCACTTGGACATGTAGTCCCCCAAGGGTACTTGACCACTAAGGGGTTTAATCGCTTTTACACCATTCTGCATCATATATAATGTAGAAGGTTGTACCAAGTTGGTAAGTAATAGGAGCAGTAACATGACAGCCACAGAAGCTTTTAGACTTCCGTCTTCTGTAGCAGCTGCTTGTCACTCCAATACTCTTATGCGCTGTTCCTCATTCATTTAGACATTGCAGCCATGATCTGACTCCCATCCTTGATGTTAGCGGTAGGTGTGAGCTGTAATTAACAGCCATTATAATGTTTATGTAGGTTTGTTTTTATCATGCTGTGACCTTTTTTAAAGGGGTTTTCTCATTTCAAGGTGGGGATGAAAAATCTAAGCTTGTAGGCCCTTGGATACCATAAGTAAAGTTCTAGGGTTTAAGAGAATGGGCCGTTTGTTTAATTCTTGGAAGTGAGAGTTACGCCCAGGTCCTGCCCCAGTTCGTATTCGGGATTTCACGTCAGAAGGAGTAGCAGGGGAGAGGCTGTGTATGGGAGGGAGCAGGGACAAGTGTGCACGGAGCTGAGTTACGCCGAGGTGCCGCCCCCGGTCATGTTCGGGAACGCACGTGAGACGGAGTAGCTGTGGACAGGAGCGCGCAGAGACATATGTGAACGGTGGATGAGAAAGAAAAAGTTACACTTAGCTTTTCACTTCCAATGATTCCTTAGTCTCCGACAGCTGAGAATCTCTCCCTTCCCCCCGCTCACACAGAATGAATTCTCATGTGCACACTTTGGGGTGTAAGCCGAGTACCGAGGGCAGGTTTTCCGGAATACAGCGAAGTCGCGGACAAAGAACACGACTCCAACACCACTAAACAGGGGTTTGTTTTACTGAATTCTTTTAAAACCCCAAGAGGTGAACAATCCCCCAAACAAAAAATGTACAAAAAAGTATCCGGGGGCCCTTTGGGGCTCCCACAGCCGCCGCCAGAATGAAAACCTCGGTGCCGGTAATTTAAACCAAAAACCGTGGGGGCTTGGAAAGGGCCAAACCCCTTACCTTTTTAATACGTAATTCCCAACGGGAAAATTTTGTGGGGTGGGGGGCATTTTTGCGGGGTTTGGGTGGTGCAGCCCAGCAGTTACCAGCTTAAATGATTTACCCTTTTCCCTCCCAAACCAATTTTAAAACAAATTTTCCCCCCAGAAAAACTGGTTCAAAACTACTAAGGGTTTCATTTAAAAAAACTCCCCAAGTCCTAAACAGGGGGATGTATTAGGGAAAACCCCCCGGGCCTGAAAACTGAGCCTAAACAAACAAAAACCAAAATATCAGGCTTCCACAGTCCTGGCCCGGGTTGGGCCCTGCCCGCACCGTTTGGGGTACTTAAAGATGGCCGGCAATTCCTGTCCCCCGGTGCAATGGATGGGAGGGTTTGGTCCGGATGCAGCCCAGGCCCGCAAACCGGCAGCTTGTCCTTTTTACCCCAGGGAGTTCTCTCCCCTCTCTCTCTCTTCTCTCTCTATGAGGGCCCGTCTGTAAAGGGCAGGGGGGGTCTCCTTTTTCCCGGGAAAAGACGTAAATTTCCCCCTTCCCTTTATTTTTCAACTTCCCTTCAGTTTTTTCCTCGGGTTTTTCTAGCAGCTTCTAAAAACGGCTGCTAAAACCCCTCATTTGCAATACTGTAAACTTGGACAAAAGGGGCATCTTGTGGCCAAACAGTAAATAAAAAAGAAACTTTTTAAACAACTGTCTTTGCAGGGGAAATTTTATTGGGAAAAAACCAGGGGGGCTTTTCCCAAATTTATCCCACATACCCCCCACTAGAATTTGGGTTGTCCTCGAAAAAACCCCTTTCCCACAAAAACCCTCGTCTTGCCAAGCGTTTGGGGGGTAACACCCCGTTGGGTTTCTGGGCTTCCAAACCGTGGGGCTATGGGCTCGGGGCTTCACCCCACCCCCGGGGAAAGGAGTTTGGGCTGCCCCCAAACCTCTCTCCCTTTTTTGGCAAGATTGCCCCCAAGCGGGAAACCTTAAAGTTGCCCAGGGCAAAGGGGAAACAGCCACCATTTTCGTTTAAGGGAGGCGCTGGAAAAGGGGAAGGTACTTCGGGCTTTATTTTTGGGCACTCAAAATCACGGGCCCCTCAACATATTTTGTGCAGTTTTGGGTAAATTGGGCCCCCTCCCCCCTACGGCTCAACCTCGTAACTGGGATGGCAGGGTCCACCTTTCTTTTGGACCACAAAAGGGGGAACCCCCTCCCCCCCCACCCAAAACTTCCCAAATTTTGGCCCCCCTTTACTCCTGACCATACCCGATCCCGGGGAAAAAAACGTCTCTCTCCCACAGGCCCCCGGGTTAGGAACACCCCCTTGTTTCGAACCTCCCCCTTTTCAACCCTTGGGTGCACCGTCCGAAATCGGGGGGTTTCCGGAAAACCCAGGCCCGGGTTTTTTCGGTGGTAAATTCTGTGGGACGGGAAAGTAAAGATCCCAATCTCTCGACCTGGTTTTCCGAACTCAAAACCGGGGGGTTTGGGGGGGGTGGGGGGGCCCGGGGTACTGTCCCACCCTATTGTTAAATTGGCCCAAAATCAGCCAACAGGACCAGGCCACATAGCCTTCGGCCCTTCCCCTCTAAACCCGGGCAGCATCTGGATGGGGTGGGGTTTAAAACCCTCCACAAGCCCCTTCCCCTGCGGATGATCCCGGAGTATCCCGGGAACCCTAAAATTCCCTAAAAAGGGAAAAATTTTCCGCTCAGCAACCGCCTCAAAAGGGGAGACCTGCTTCGTTCCCTAGGGGGTACACCCCCGAGGCATATTTAAGTAAAAATGGTCGGGTCATGACCAAGCATTACGAAGCCCAAAAGGCGAGCCCCCCAATCGGCCCCATAGTAAAATAAACAAACTTAGGGGAGCAATTTTCCGGATTTTCTAAGGGGGACCCCGCTTTTCATCTCTTACTTAACCCCAACAGAGAAAACACACTTGAGGCAACTTCGACACCATGCTTAACAAGTCGGGGGCAAAAAACCCATCGTTAAAAGTACTTAAAAGGTTTTTTTGACCCCCAAAAATTTTGGGGCCTCTCAGGGGCCCTTCCCTAGCCCCCGGGTTCCCAAAAAAAAAGGGGGATAACAATCTGTTGTCTGTGGTGCAACTCTGATTGTAATTAGATTTTTTCCGGCACAGAGACCCCGGGAAACACCCAGTTTAATCCCCACTGCCTAATCTTTTGCCCCTCCTGAGTCAGGGGGCCTGCTCCCGGGTCGGGGGCCAACCCCGAGCCCCGGCCCCAAACCCTTTCATTTTTCTGTAAATTTGGGGGGAAAACCAATTCCGGGGCCCCTCTCCCAATCCTACTGTTTTTCCCCAAACACCATCCATCCCAGACACCCACCCCAAATTGGGAGTGTCCCAAAGCCGGGAAAAAAATTTTTGGGGAAAGGGGAACGGGCCTAAAGTGGGGCTTTTTCAGGTCCTCAAATTCCTTTTAAATGTGCGGGATGGAGTCTGACGGGGACCAAAGAGGGTGAACCGGCCTTTTCCCCTTTTTCCTTCCCTCCCGGAATTTAAATTTGGGGAAAATTGGTATTTTGAGAGCCCGGGCCACCCTCTTTTCTCGGGGGGCTCCAACCTTAAAGCGTTCTCCAAATCCCGCCAATGGGTTTTTGGGTTCGGTCATGACACCCACCACTGCACCTGCCCGGGTACTCTGCAAAAACCTTTCCCTTAAAGCCGTCGGGACCAGGGGCCAACAATTCCAATTTAAAGGAGCTTATAATTGTCGGGGGGATTGCCCCTCTGCCCTCCCGCAAAAACCGACTCATAGGGAAAAAAATTTACCCTCCCCTCGTCCCCAGGGATTTGGGAAAAGCACACCCCCCAACCCATGAAACTCCCGTCAGTAACACAGAAAGGGTTTTTCAAAACCGCGCATGGGCCCAAATTGGGAGAAAGGGGCACCCCTTTTTTTTTCCCCAACTTCAAAAGCCTTTCTCCCGAGGTTCCCCAAACCCCAATGGGCGATTTTTTGGCCCCTCAGCAAAACCCCTAAATTAACTCAAAAAAGGGGGCCCTTTAAATTGACCCAAAAAGGGGAAAAATTAAAACCCTTGGGTAAAAAACCCAGCCCAGTCCCGGGGAATTTCCTGCCCCTTTTCTTATTTGGACACAGTTGGGGGCCATTTTTGGAAACTCT